>JANHJO010003882.1:27885-42405 GCA_032468235.1 Pseudoxyrhopus heterurus | reverse complement strand
AAGAAGCAGCAGCAACGGCTACGTCTCCCTCTGCCTGCGGGGCCCTTCGTGGACAAATAGAGGAGGGGACGAAAAGCCCCTACACGGTTTCGACAAGGGAGAGGGGGCTTGCGCCTTCCTTACTCGCCATCCAACCTTCCCGTGAGGTGAGATCCATCTCATCCTGGGCACCCTTTTATTTTGAACTATTACCATCCGGTACGGGACAATCAAAACAAGGATAAATTGCCTGAAAAACAGCTTCTATCCCAGGGCAGTATTGAATTCTACTGTATATAGTGCAACGTTAATGCAATATCAGGGGTTTTCAATTCAACTGTACAGAATGCGAAGGATGTGTGTTTGTGTTTTATTGTAATAATAGTTATAATGTACGCTGAAGATGGCATTTAATTGTGTTGTGCAGGTGCAATGACAATAAAGTTAACTAAACTAAACCAACTGACCTAAAAGTAAGTTGCCCCGAATCCCAACAGCGCTTCACTGCATTGGGAATGTAAAGGAAGAACCGGTTATTGGTCAGCAAGTTCAACTTAGATGCGGTTTTGTTTCTTGGCTGTTGAAGCTGTATCCCTCTTCCAAGGGATAATAATACAGATCTACTCCGTGGAGAGAAAGAATGTGGTCAGGGTACTCCGGCACTTCCTATAATTATAGCGTAGTTGGTGTTGAAGCAAAAGGAGGAGGAGGGCTGAGGCTCGTCACAATAGGCCAGGCCTTGCATGCAAAGGAAGGGTCCCATCTTTAATTTTTGGGCAGTTTCTTAGTAGGATGGGTAAACAGATTAGAATAAAATTCTGTATTGCCCAAGTGTGATTGGACACACAAGGAATTTGTCTCCCGTGCACAAGCTCTCAGTGTACATACAAACAATAAAGTGATATACTCCTGCAGAAAATTTAGGGGGACAGCTTGGCTTCTGTAAGAATGCCAGCAAAATTGGATAATGTCTGGTAGTCTTTCCCACTCAACATATCTGCTGCGTGGATTTCAGTTTCCAGCTTCCTGTGCCATGGATATGAGGAATTCTGGGAGTTGACATCTCTCATTTGAAATGCAACAAGGTCAGGAAGGACTGGTCTGAAACTATACTGCAGTTTCCTATATAAGGTTCCTAAGTAGCTAAATCAAGCAATAATTTAACTAAATGTATGGATGGAGGCTCTCCCTTTTATAAAAATAGTCTGTAAGATTTATAATGCAGGGCACTTCCAAATAAATCCCATGAGTTGAATGGACTTGCTTCCATGTAAAATGGCATAAGATTATTTCCATGGGCCAGTAAGCCTTGCAGACTCTTGTTCTTCTTTACCAGCAGTTTTATTATTATTAGTAGTAATAATAATAATAATAATAATAATACAATTTATATGCCGCCCCACTCCCGAACACTCTGGGTGGCTTACACCATATATATAAATACGTTCATGATGTAAGTCACTAATACAACTGTGCAGGGAGTAACTGAGAGATACAGGGTTTTTTTTACTGGTAAGTGTGCTTGTTAGGAATTAGAGTGAAAGTTCTCCTTGAAATTAACATTCCTTAATTGGATGCATGGTTTATATTTGTCCTTGATCCTCCATGATTGCAAGATGTTACTGCTGGTTAAGGGCTATGTAAGGCATAGGTTTCTACTTATATAGGTAGGTTTCTACCTACGTAGGTTCTTTGACAGCTACTAGCTGACCCATCATTATGTGCCAGTTGAGAATTTTTGGAACTTGTAAAGCCTATCTTTAAATGTGCACCATCAATGAATTGAGCTGTACTATTTTTGGGGAGTTAGGGTGTCTTCACTGTATAATGCCCATAATAATGAGGGGCTTTTACAACTTAATAGCTACCTATGATATACAGAGGAAACCCCAATTACAAATTGAATAGAGTGGATTTAGGGATATGAAAGTGTAACCTTATGTGTTACTCATGAGATGTTTCAGAAGATGAAAGTGTTTATATAGCAACCCCCATTGTATATATGAAGAGATTCAGCTATTTTTTTAAAATTTCTGGAGAGATGATGAAAGCTCTTGGTAAATTTGAGTTGTCATCAAAGATGCAAAGACTATACACTTAAAAAGTTAAATTTTTTCTACCTCTTCAGACATGTGACTCCTGGTGGAACTAAAAGTTTTAACATTACAATTAGATTGTAAGATTAGATTAGATCTAAATACACTAAATTAATGTAAATCTAAGCATCCTTCACTTTGCATCTTAGGAGTGGCGTTATTGGATTTACTATTGATTTAATATTCAATACTGATAATATTGACTTCTTAATGGCTTGGAAAGAAAGCAACAATTTTGGCACCTTTTACCCAGTTTTCTTTGATGTGATAGTTCTGAACTCTGTTATGAATATAATAAATCTCCCTTCTCTGCTAGTATCCATTAATATCAAGTAAACAAGTGATTTTTTTTCAGCAAAGATTCAAGACTAAATTGGTTAAGTCATCTATAGCCTTTGCAGATCCATAATGTCTCTAGCATGCTATAGGGCTGGGGTGTCAATCTCGCGGCCCGCAGGCCAGATGCATCACGTGCCAGCCTCGCCCGGTTTAGCAAAGGGGGAAAAAGTCCCGATACGTCACATGACGCTGCCGTGATGACCTGAGTTTGACACCCCTGCTATAGGGATATCATTTTGGTAGCTGGTGGTAGTTTACGGTCCTCTTAAGTAATGTAGTGGGTATGTTTCTGGGGAAGGGAAAAGCAAGATACTGGAAATCAGAGAAAAATACAAGTATATTTTAAACTGTTCTTAGTGCAGGTAGTTCTGAAGTTATGACTGTAATTGGACAGTTAGGGTCATAGGTTGTGATGGTCGTAAAGTAAATCAGCGTGTGAGCTGACATGATTTTATGACCTTCTTTGCAGTGATCATAAAGAGAATGCTGAGACTGATATACAGGTCGTCCTCGACTTACAACAGGTTCATTTAGTGACCGTTCAATGGCAATGAAAAAAGTGACTTATGACTGTTTTTCACCCTTATGACTGTTGCAGCATTCCCATGGTCACGTGCTTTACATTTGGATGTTTGACAACTGACTTGTATTTATGACGGTTGCAGTGTCCCGGAGTCATGTGATCCCCTTTTATGACCTTCTGACAAGCAAAGTCAATGGGGAAGCCAGATTCACTCAATAACTGTGTTACTAATTTAAGAACACTTAATAAATGTGGCAAGAAAAGTTGTAAAATAGGACAAAACTCACTTAACAGATTTCTCACGGAGCAACATACATTTTGGGCTCAATTGTGGTCATAAGTTGAGGACTACCTATATTGTGCTTGATTAAGCTTAGTGATATGTCTTAGAGCTGTATATTTCAAAAATATGATTTAGAAGTAGTCTTTGCCTCTTCTGCAAGCACAGTCCCTTTCTGTCCGCATTAAAGTAGCCTACTTTTTCAGTCTTCTGTGCAAATCTGAGAAAAGAGGCTACTTTTTTTATCTGTGATAAATATTTCAATGCCTTATAGATCTCACTGGTCATTTTGAATCCTTGGGGGCATCAGAAAGGTTAAAAATAGTTTTAAACCATTGAACTTTATAAAGCTATTAGATTAGATGAAGAAATTCTGCTTTTATGTAGTCTAACAAAGTAGCTTAAGCAAAGGCTCCGAGCGGGTGTTTGGGATGCTTGTAATATCCTTTTTTTTCCTCTGTGTCTATGGAGATTCTTAATTATCGAGGTCATAGTTGTCTCAAAGGTGCTTTTTTTTCCCTTTCCAAAGGCAACTGGACTGTTTTTTATTTGAGGAAGAAGAGAAGACGTTTCACTTCTTACCTAAGAAGTTTCATCAGTGATAATTGGATGGTGAGGGGATGGAAGGATAGTACTGACAGTTGAGACTGTATGGTTCTTTTTCCTGTGTTTGGAAGCAATTTGGTAACAGTGCCAAAAGTTAAAACATCATCAATCCTTTGTAATTTCTATGCCCAGTTTGAGTGCAAAGTCGTCTAATTCAGTATACTTAAAAAAAAAAAACATACCTTGTCCCCTTTTCCATGACTTTGTGCATTTGGATACTATCCTTTAATGTGAATTCCAATTATCTGACATTTTGGCAATATACCCTTGCTCTATTTTCGTAGAGTTGCTTTTTAAAGGAAAGCTGTTAAATCTGAATTAGTATTGGTAGAAGCTAGAGTAGGCCATTGGGTTTACCAGAAGATACTATTTTAATCTGAAAAGTAGGGCATTTAAAGAGCAGTTGCTCTCAGTTCTAAGAATTCACAAGCCATGCAGTAATACCAGTAATTTTAAATAAAAGACTTGTGAAAGAAATTAAGAAGGGTCATTGAAACTTGCCAAGTTGAGTCTAAATTTTGCAGACTGCTAGATTATTTGTTCTACACACATCTGCAACTCTCAACAGTGACACTAGTTTCTAGTTTGCCCCTTCCGAGTAAGTTGGAAGCATGACAAAGGTTGATAGTTGCTTGCAGAAGCTGGTCTTTGTTTTTAACAGTGGATAGGCAGTATGAATATCTATAAACCTTTTTTGTCATTTGTGAAAGCATTTGCGCCCAAGAAATTATTAGGTTGGATCTGCCTGGACTGCAGAGTGATATTCATTTTGTATTTTCATAAAAGAGTATTGTCCTGTAACCACACTTGGTTTCACTATATAGCTCTTCAATTTCTTTTCTAATAGTAGTATATAGGGGTGGGATATTGATGAATTGCTGCTGTTTTTAATAGTGTTTGACTGACTTCTGGTTTTTCTGTAGGGGGAAGCTGGGGCGGTATCCTCCTTGGCCAGGAAAGGTAAGTTCTTCAACCTAGATTCTAATCTGTTCTTTATCTTCTGGTTCTCTTGCATATTCAAGCTGTCTAAAATTTTCTTTTTGTTTCAGTGTAAGCATTTTGGCAGGTTTCAAAACGGATTAGTTGCAGCGACTTAGTTTTTAGTTTCTGCTGAACAAGTTTCCTCCCCCTTTTTTTATAGGGCTTTTGTTTAATAAAGAGCTGACTTCAAGGTAGCAGACAGAATTCCTTGAATGCGCAGGAACCTTAATAAATATATAATTTATTATAGCTATAGTTCTGTTTTTCAAACATGAAGTTTAGATCTGAGTTATGTCCATGAAACGAGCCATAATTTTACTTTGTGATAAATTTAGAACTTCTGGGAGGTATAGACAAATGTATTTCCGATGAATACTGTTGGAGAGAGCAGGAACTGTTAAGTTAGCAATCAATTGTTCATCCAAGATATTTAGCAGAGAGAGCATACAGAACATTATTTCAAGGTGCTCAGCTTTCCTGTTATGCTTCCTGTATCATGTAAGTGCTAGCTGTCCTGCCAGATAGCATGCTCTGCACCCTAACTCATAATTTAGCTTTAAATCTCCTATAGTGCTGCTCTAAATCCTTCTTTCCATCTCTGGCCAGTTCCAGCATGGTGGTATTTTAAAAACTTAAGATAAAAATGATTAGTGTAACCATGGTTATGGTTCTACCATACAAGTATTGAGTGGGAACTTGTGCTCTGTACACTTAATCCCTTTGTACATTTTTCCATTATTTTCTTTATTGCTACAGCATGAGTTCTGAGTAATGTTTTTCCCTCACAAAAATCAAAGCGATAGGCAATAAATATGACCAATGCTTCGATTTACTACTAGTCTGATGCACCTTTTATATTGGAATAAAAATGCTATCCTTAAAATAATCATACCCTTTCCCAGAGTTGCTTACTCAATCAAGCATCATACAGACGGTCCTTGCTTATCGACTGTCATTCAATGACTGTTCGAAGATACGACAGCACTGAAATAGGTATATGACCAGATCTTGAATTTACAGCTGTCACAATGTCCCTGTGGGTCACATGATTGCAATTCAAATATTTGGCAGCTGGCATACATTTTATGACAATTGTAGCATCCCACAGTCATGTGATCACCATTGGCAACCTTCACAGCAAAGTCAATGAGGAAGCTGGCAGGAAATCACAAGTTACAGGCAGGTGATTTCACGCTTAATGACCATGGGTGATTTACTTTGCAACCATGTTAGCTGGAACTAACATAAGTTGTGCTTCGTCATGCAATAGTTCACTTAAAAGTTGTGAATAGTCCCAATTGTGGTTGGTGAGGACCACCTACATGGCTTTTGTTCATGTAGCATCCAGATTTTTAAACAACAATAATTAACATTACATTGTGTTATGAGAAATCTAGTCATTATCCTAGCTGGTTTATGAATTCTGACCCAATCAGTATGTTTCTATTTGCTAGACCTCACCCTTTGTGGGGAATGCAACAATTCCGCCCAGAGTCCTTGGGAGTTGGGTGGCATATAAATACAATAAATAAATAAATAAAATTGTGTTCAGCTAAACTAAGTCTAGTCTCTTTTGTGAACTGAACCATGAAATTGCCATATTTAATCTATACCAGAAACACATAATTGTTGAACATAACTTCACAATACATAAGTCCATTTACATGCAGAAGTAATGGTTGTAAAGTCTTGTCTGCTGTTGCTTTGGGCAGTGGAGGTTTTTAAGGTACATGACAACTGGAGCCCCAAAAGGTGCATTTTGTTTGTAAAAATGTGTGTTTGTGCCTTCAAGTCAGCTTTTGACTCCTGGTGATTGCCTGGATTAGTCCCTGCAGTTTTCTTGGCAACATTTTTTAGAAGTGATTTGCCAGTGGCTCTTTCAAAGGGTTGAGAGAGAGTGCTTAGTCCAAGGTCACCCAGCTGGCTTTCTACCTAGGGTGGCACATGAAATTGCATTCTCTCTGTTTCTAGCCTGGCCCCTTAACCATTACTCTTAGAAGTCTTAAACAAGAAGCTTAAAACAAAGCCAGTGCTCAGAATAAACCAGAATTCAGTTGGGTAGAAAGTTCCTGTTAGCAAGTTTTGTTGCCCTCTGGATTTGTGGCAGCACCACTGGAGCCAGGAGCCTTTAAACTTACTGCCTTTTATCTGTATCTTTCCCCAGAGGTTTGAATGGGAGTGTCCTCCACTTCTATCCCCAAAGAAGTAGGTAAGATTGGGAAAAGAGTGATTAGCCCAAAGTCACACGGCGAATCTGCTGTCAAGCAAGAATTTGAACCCCTACCACATTTCATATTATTGCGCTGTGTGATACTATGACAAATATATCTTTAATTTCCACAAATGTTTAATCTTATTTCAGAATGGTGTCTTTCAAAGCACAATAATTCTGCAGGGAATACTGGATGAACCTTGAGAAAAATCGGTGTTATCTGTCTTAACTGTTGCTGCTTTCCCCATCCCCTCCTTTGTTTTTTTTTAGATTGTTAACCCTCCTAAGGACCTGAAGAAACCACGTGGGAAGAAGTGCTTCTTTGTGAAGTTTTTCGGAACTGAAGACCAGTATGTGACCCTCTCCTCCTTTTTTTTTTCTTCCTTTTATCTGGAAGGGAAAACTAAACATTTTTTTTTGTTAAACTTTGGAGCCTTTGTAGGGAAGCTCTTGCTTGCGTACTAGAATTTCACGTCTTTCTGTTAAATTGTCTTAACCTCTCAGCCAGTAGAAAAAAGATGCTGTAGAATCAGTGTTAAAGAAGAGTAACTGAATCTGGCCCACGGATGGATTCCCACCCTTTGGCTAGGAGATAGCCAACCCAAAGTGGGCTTCCTTTTGATGAAGTTAGAATTGGGGTGTTCTTCTGAAGAGAGGAAGACATTTGACACTGGAGGTAGCGTGAGATCATTTCCAGCCTCTCTTTTCTCATGGGATATGACTCCTTGTTTTAGATAATTGAAAAAAAAAAGCAGTTGGGAAGAGTGATCAAGAGCAATCAGGTGGAGAAAGCAGGGCATTGGGTCCCGTGAGCAAGATGGGGCTGTCTTTTTGCCTGCATGGAATTGAAAATAAACACAGCAGGTTCATAAGAATTTGATGTAAATTGATTTCATTGGCATGTTTGGAACAACATGTTTAGTGCAGTTTGTTCCATCATGGTTTCGACATCCCATCCCTGAGCAACCAAAAAATCTAATAAGTAATGAGGGAAATTTTCTTTTGGAGAGCTTGGAATTTTGTAAGATGGGATTTGGGGCAATTGAGGAAAGTTTTAATTTAGAATGATTACAATCTGAGAAAACATAGTTTTAAATTCTTCAACATAGGTTTATTCAATAAAATTGTAAAAATGAAAAGAGTGGGGGACTTTATTACTGTTTGGATTACAGTATGATCTGTAGGTTCAGCCCTTAGAATACTACAGTGTTAAATATTATTTCTAGTGAGCCAGATTACTCGATAATCTGGTGCTGTAAAGTAGTTTCATTTGTTCACAGCTTGTTAAAGCCTTTGAAAGGCTGTTCAGCTTTTGAAAGGCTGTTCAGTATGCTATATAATACTTTTTAAATGGAGAGTTCAGCTCTCTCTTGCTTCAAAATGGGGGCTGTATCTGAAATGTTGTTCAGTAACCAGCACAGATTAGTGAACAGATTGTAGCTGAAAGGGTCAGTCTTTCCAAGTAAATTGTGCATGGCTCAGAATTCAACTTGGAAAAATCTAATCGCTTGTTGTAGAAGATCAGCGGAAATGTGGAGGTCTGGAAAATTAATGAATCGAGTCCTGCTATAAGGAGAACTCTATATGCCCTGCTATTTTAGTGGGCATAAAATATAGTAAATGGGAATTAAAATTCCAAAAACAAAAATGGATTTCTCGCTTCCACTGCAAATATATATTTACTGAAATTTCAGAAGCCAGGAAGGTCACTACAGGTAGTCCTCTCTATTTACAACAGTTCATTTAGTGACCATTCAGAGTTACAACAACATTGAAAAAAGCGACATGGCTGTTTTTCACACAACCGTTGCAGCATCCCCATGGTCACCTGACCAAAATTCAGATGCTTGATAACTGGCCCGCTTGCAGTGTCCTGGGGGGGGGGGGCGTGTGATTTCTTTTAGCAGCGTTCTTACAATGAGGAAGCCAGATTCATTTAACAACCATGTTACTAACTCAACAACTGCAATGATTCACTTAACAGCCGTGGCAGGAAATGGTTGTAAAATGGAGCAAAACTCAATTTAAACCACTGTCTCGCTTAGCCATGGAAATTTTGGGCTCAGTTGTGGTTGTAAGCTGAGGACTACCTGTATTGGAAAACCAGCATGTAGAAAAGCAGATTAACAAGCCTGGATGATGTCTTGGTTGCCTCTCTGAAACTGCAAAGGCAGGAGGCTTTGGGAGCATCTGTTCACTGAAGGAAGCTATACAGTAGACCTCTCCCTTCCCCAAGGAAGTTGGCTTTCTTTCATTCCTACTAGTCTCCCATTTTGGCACCGCAGCTTTGGTAATGGAGCCAGCACACATGCTCCAGGTCTTATTCATGTATCTGCTAGATACATGATTAATACATGATTAATATTTCTCTCTCGCGTGCATGATACATGTACAGCATCGAAGCAAGCTTCTATCATAAGAGCCAAACAGCTTATTGATATTTTTGGTGTTGGAAATTTAGCAGAAGAAAGGCTGGGTTTAGTTTCAGTTAATCAATCCCATAAATTTCCCCCGGGCTAACATTTCATCTTAGCTGCAATTCCAAGTTTCCTGAAATGCCCTCGACCCAGTTCTGCATGATGATGAGATATCATTCCTATAGGGCTTCTAGGAAAGAAAATCATACCTGCTTATCTATTAGAGTAGTTTGATCCTTTTTCACACACCCAACTATATTTTGAGCCACCTAACACTTACTGAAGTGGTCCTATTTCTCTCTCTGCTTGTGAATACCGCAGGGATTTGAAAAGAGGTATGTCAGCTCAGGTTAATATATCCTTGCGCTAGATAATCTTATCCTTGCTCATGGTCCTTCAGTGCAGGGAAAAGTCTCTTTTCCCTGCACATGGCCCCAAATAATAGTAAATGAACATTATGGGTTATGTTGTTCTAGCAGTGGTCCCCAACCTTTGTGGCTCGGCAGCCCGGCTAGTGTGGGAGGGGGGGGGGCAGGAGAACTGGGCCACGTGAGTGGCAGGCTGTCACACATGCACGAGTGATGGCTGGCACATTTGCATAGATCGACTTGTGAAGTTGAACTGCACACAGCCACTCGTGTGGCCCAATTCCAAATAGGCCATGGCCCTGAGGTTGGGGACCCCTGTATTAAGGTAATGCTACGATTGCCGCATATTCTGAATCACTGTTGAAGCTTCAGAGGGTATAGCATGAATTGTTAAGTAAACTAACAGTGAGATGGAAAATGTCTTCAGGGACTATTGGTGTGAACATTAAGTCACAGAAGACATTTTTGTTCATGCCTTCTCTGCGGATGAATTTCTGATACTTAGATTTCTGTTTTAGTAAAACTTTTTCCTTTGATGTCACTGCCAAAATAATAACCCAGACTATACAAAGGCTGTAGGAAATACAGGTAGTCCTTGACTTAGTTACAACAGCACTGGAAAAAAAAGGTCAACGTTTTTCACACTTACGACGGTTTGCAGCATCCCCATGGTCACATGATCAACATTCAGACGCTGACTCATTTATGATGGTTGCAGTGTCCTGGGGTCATGTGATCTGCTTTTCTGACAAGCAAATTCAATGGAGAATCCAAATTCACTTAACAGCCATGTTGCTAACTTAACAAATACAACAATTCCCTTAGCAACCATGGCAAGAAAGGTCGTAAAACTCACTTAACAAATGTTTCACTTAGCAGCAGAAATTTTGGGCTCAGTTGTGGTCGTAACTTGAGGACTACCTGTATCTGGGACCGCTCCACCCATTTGCTTAAATCAGTCACCACAAAACAAGCAGGAACAGGAAGGGAAGCAGAGCCTCAACTGAAAAACGAACAGTGATTATCCCTAAATCTTGTTTTAAAAGTGAAGCAGGAAAAAAAAAATGATTTACAATTTAAAAAGTATGAGGGATAAAGACATGTCAGTTTTATTTGCCCCAGGCGAATTCCATTCCTGAGGATGAGGCTTATTGCATACAGCATAATACAATCATGTTATGATAACGGGGTCAGCTTTGGCAGTGACCTTTTGGAAAAAGGAAGGAAGGTTTTGATAGGGGACCGAAACATAGATTCCTCTCCCCCCCCCGACTGAAAGATGCCATTGTAACTGAAAGGGATCATTTTATTCTTTTGACTACAAACAACGTGGTTCTTATTTCTTTTCACTAGTGCTTGGATTAAAGTAGAGCAGCTGAAACCTTACCATGCCCACAAAGAAGAAATGATCAAAATTAACAAAGGCAAGAGGTTCCAACAAGCTGTGGATGCTGTGGAAGAATTCCTCAAGAAAGGAAAAGGCAAGGACCAGGTAGGTGGTCCTTCAGGGAGGGGTGCCAACTTCCCCTGTTCTTTGGAGTCGTGGACGGGGTGAGCTGTTCGTACGACCGTTTTGCTTCCTTCTCAGAAAGGGATGGCATGTTTTGTCTCTAGGGTTGTGGCTAGAGGATCACAGTTTAGGATCACAGTTGCCGCCTTTGAAAGATTGTTCATTTTCACCGCTGATGGTCCTGCCTTGGATTGATTTGGATAAAAGGAGATCAAAGGGTCACTTGATCCTAGAGCACTTGGAGGTTATATCTGCTGTGCACTCTGGCATTGGGACCTGGTTCTTCTTCAAAAGTTGCTTCCGGTGTACTTTGAGCTTCTCCTTGTTCTCTTGTTCAGTAGCTTAAACCTGTTATTTTTTATTTCTAATTTGGGGCCTTTGGCGCGCTTCAGACACCTGGCCAGACACCACTCGGGTTTGGTGAGTGTGGGGAAAATGAAACCGCTGCCAGCTGATGCCCCCGTCTTTTCCTCATCCTTCTGTTCTGTGATCTCTCAGGCGTCTTCTCATAACTCCGCTGAAGAGAAGAACCGGCGTAATTCCAGTGAAGAGAGGGGGAAGCAGTCAGTGGGAGAGGAGAAACACAAAGCGGGGTTGTCAGAAAGGAAACCGAAAAAGCGAGCGTCTTCGGTGTCCTCCAAGCGAGGCTCGAAATCCCCCCTGAAGAGAATGTACAAGCAAAGCCCCCGGAAGCGAGGGCGCCCTCCCAAAGATGAGAAGGTTTGTGTTTTGCTGCGCATTCCTTCCCGCGCTCCTGTGAGCTTGTCCAGATGGAATGTAGCCCTAAACAGCCATCCAGATGACTTCATTGTTGTGACCGTTTGGAAAATTGCATGTCTTTAACCATTTGGGAACCTACCGCCTAATATTCCATTCAGAGTCGTAATTAACTTGTGTTAGCAGGCCCTTGTGCGTTACTATACCTGAAATGTTCTCTGACTTGTTAAAAGTCAGCAAGTGACATCGGGCCCTCCATCTTGCCTCACGCCAGCGGAGGAAATGGCGACACAGTTTTTTACCTTGGGTAGTTCCAGAGCACCTTCTGTTAAACATCTCCATCTCATTTGTGTGTCTGATCCATCTCCAACTACATAAAGGACAAGTGGCTTAAATTGTAGTGTGATAAGATGAAGAAACACTCCAGAAGTGAATGATTCCACCAGAAGACATCAATTCCTCATGTTTTCTTGCCAATATTGGAGCTTTCTCCTCTCCCATGTTGTGGTGTGACTCATCCTTGGACATTTAGAGTTCACTTGTAGAACTCTCCAAGATTTGGAACCTCTAGCTGATGACCTTCTCAATGTAGTTGTAAACAACAAAGTGGATAATGCTAGAATATATGTTCTTTACTGGGTGCTGAACCTGAAGGTCGTTATGAAACAGAACAACCAAGATATACTAGAATTTCATACCACATATCCACAATCAAACTTTGTGCCACTCCTGTCTTCCACTGTCTTTTTTTTTTCAATTCACAGTTGTGAATCTGCTTCTTCTGATTTGGGATTTAAATGCTGAGAACTTTCAGAGGCAATCTAATATCTTGCTGGTGGCAGACCAGATTCCTGTCTTAAGTTTACTTACAGTAGGGTTTTGAGTTCTGGAGTTTTCTTCATTGGGGCTTGCACTTTGGTGATACAGATATATTTTTTTTCCTCTTTTAACCCTACATTTTGCTTATTACCATGTAGTTTATCAGTAGTATTCTTTGCTTTGGAATTGTGAACGAAGTTTTTAGACTTTAATCTGGAAGAACAGAAACTTGCTAAGGATTGAGTAACTAGTGGCTAGTGTTGTTTTGTTTTTAACAATGTTAGCAATAACCAACTTACCTTTAAGGATGATGGAGATGGTAATTTTGAGGGCTTTTGCCTGGATTTCTTTTCCAAAGTGAAAAGGGTGGCAGAGAAATTGTCGTGAGAGTCTTTAGCATTCTGGGAAATGAATAAAATGGCATCTTCTTCCTTTCACTCTCCAGCCCCGAGATCTCTTTTATAAGGCATTCAATCATGCATATCCTAGATTCCATTAGTCTCTGTCTTGTGATGCCTTAGTAATCTGCTTTCTTGATGCTTCTCCTCATATTCAACTGTCATCCCTGCATAACTTCCTGCTTTGAGACTTTGTGGAAGGACATTTTTAAACTTCATTGTATGAAAGACAGCCTAACATGAATCCTGATTGTAGAGGAGAAAACGCCTGGAATGCATAAAAGGAAATTAGAGGTAGTGATGATGGTGGTGGCGGCAGTGGCTGTTAGCAATTCTGGTTCCTGAGTTGTCTTGGTAACAAAAATTGCCTAGGTTGTGGTTGTTGGATCTCGTAGAGTGGCATAATATTGAAAGTGAGTTTCAAAGGCTGGTGGAAAATACATCATTAAGAGTTCTGTAATGGAGGAGAAGAGTATTAAGATACCAAATAGCTTTTTGCTTATAAAATAATGGACCTAGAGGTTTGTAAGAACAGAGGCCAGATGTCTGGATTTGTTACATTGCTGTTATTTCTTAGTTATTCCTAGCTGATAGGAATGTTCTATGTGTATTCCTCCCAAAATTTGAAGTAATGCAGAGTAGCCTTCTCCAACTTAGGCTGCCAGAATATACCTGTTTCAACTCCCAGAATTCTCACCGTATATTGGATGGAAAATTTGGGGTGTTAAAAGCCACAAATCCAGAAAACAGGTGGGGAGAAATTGCTAGAGAATAAAAAGTTGCTCCCATTAGGTTTTGAAAAGGAATTTATTTTATTGAAAAATACTTTGCTTTTCAGTCATTCAAATCATTCTGTCTCCAGGGCATAGCATGTTTTCAACGTAAGATGATTAGAGCATAACCAAAATAGCAGGCAATTCAATTTAAGGCAAATGCCTGGCAAAATGAAAAAAAAAAAAATTACTGGACGAAGATTTTCAGTAACCTGGATGCCAAAAGCTTTGACCCATATTTCAGGGTTTCCAACGAGCAGATGATTTGTGAAGTGAAAACTATATCCCACTACAGAAATAATGATTGGGCCCCATTAGGAGGAAAAGTAATTCTGGAGATAGGGTAGAACACATTCAAACTTGTTTTTTGTGTTCCCAATATATACATTATAGTTTTCTCCAGGGCAGCCAGGCAGGGGAAATGATATAAAATGACATCTAAGCCAGAGGTCTTCAAACTTGACAGCTTTTAAGACTTGTGGACTTCAAAACCCAGAAATAC
>JANHJO010003881.1:80894-94378 GCA_032468235.1 Pseudoxyrhopus heterurus | reverse complement strand
TTCCTTCCTTCCTTCCTTCCTTCCTTCCTTCCTTCCTTCCTTCCTTCCTTCCTTCCTTCCTTCCTTCCATCCTTCCCCAACTTTAATTATATTTTTGCATGTACAGTTGGATTAAAACTATCAACCCATGAAATAGCATCTTAGATCATAAAGTCAGAACATTACAATATCCTAAAACCAAGAGCAACCAGAACAGGAGACAACAAAAGATACAGCAGTACAGATTCAATTAAAAGCCCGGGTGTACATATACATTTTCAGCAAATTCCTGGAAACTGCAACAAATTAAAGGGCATCCTCATGACTGACTGACAACATAAAGGGGAAATCAACATTGATATTGAGGTCTTATGCCTTCCAGGACTTTATTTCACATTGTCCCATTAGATTCATGTTGGATTCAGAAGGGGTTCAAAGCAAAGTCAGGAAATAAAAATGGGAGGAGGAATTTAAAAAAACAAATTTCTTGAGAAATCTGAGATTTGTTTTATATGTGTATATGTGGTCTTATAACAAAATTTTATAGGGTAACCTTATTGGTTAAAATAAGAGTACTGCTTTGACCAGCCATTTGTCCCCTTCAGCCATGGGCTGATCCTCACAGACATAGCTTTTCCATTTAAAATGATTCTCAAGCATCATAACTGGAGTAATTTGTCAGGGGGAGTTGTAAAATTCAGTCTTTTTTATGTGTACTTATAGAAACTCAGGGATTTCTCAAGCATGATTAAATCTCCTACAATGTTTCTCAGTGGAATTGTATTGGCTACAATCCTAGTAGCACAAGCCATCTCAGTTCACTATTAGAAATAGCACGGTATGAATGAGACACCTAGGAACCAGTTAAAACTGCAGCAGCAAAGCAGGAGAAAAGATGCAATTGCCACAAATAAACACGGCAGTGAAACATCTCTGGTAGTACATGCAGATACACAACACTTCATGCCAACAACTCTGATCATTAGGACTTCTGTCATTCATTCACTGGTTTGTAAAGTACTGCTGCTCTATGCACACTTCCTGCATTAATGTGGTGTATGACAACCCAAACTGTATGGAAGTGTTGTCTTAGCTGTTTTTGTAGTGGTTCTGAACCAGCTGCTATGAGGGCTTTGTGAAGCACAGAGAAAATGTTTTATTGGTATATATTCATCCTGATTATATTCAGCCTTGAGTTATAATCTCTCCTATGTGCCAGCCTATTTCCACTAGCAAATGAGTATGCTTGTCTACTGTACTGATTTTGAAAGTTGATGGGTGTTGAATTGCTTTTGGATAAGTCAGTCCTTAATCTTCTATAAAGGTCAGCCCTGTGGCCATGAGGTAGGAAATTAGAATCTTCTCATGAAACTCTGTAGTGAGAAAACTACTAATAGTTCAAATGCTTCAGAGAGTATTTTTAACTATTTATTTATTTATTTATTTACTTATTTATTTATTGTTGATATTTATATGCCACCCCACTCCCGGAGGACTCCGGGCGGCTTATAGCACAACAATCTTACAATAAAACAATCATAAAAACAGTATTAAAAATATAAAAACTATATAAAACTATAAAACGTACGCAATAACAAACTAAAACCCAAGAATTTTAAACTCCTTGCAGCTCTTACTACCCTTAAAAACCACATCCTTCCCTCAGGTAGCACAGCCCCAAGCCTGCTGGCACAGCCAGGTCTTCACAGCTCGGCAGAAGGTCAGAAGGTCGGGAATGATCCGAATCCCAGGGGGGAGCTGGTTCCACAGGGCCTAATGAATGACTAATGAAATGTCTGCAAGAAAACAAGCAAGCTCAAGAGAGTACCAAGGACCCATCATGTCAACTCTGAGCTACAAATATTCTCCTTTATTAAAGAAAACTGCCGTCCATTCTCCCAGCTTTCGTGCATTTGTGCACAACTGGTGCCCCTGGCCTCCCCAACTCTCAGCCCCCCCCTTCCACTGTGCCACGCCCACACTGCTTACCTGGTAGTGCTGCCCTTGCTGCCTCTTGGGATCGGGATGGCAATGAGGACTGCCATGATTGTCATTGATAAGTGGTGTAGTCACATGATTTCACATTTTATGATCCCATCACTTAACAATGGCAGCCCTGGTCCCAAATTGCCATCTACTTACTGTACCTTGGATAGGAAACTGCAGCCATCTGGTAGGATTAAATGCAAATATTAATGAAGAAAATGCAAGCGTAACCATTGTGGCTTGTCAATCAGCATTTTTATTTGAAAGAACAACACTGTTCATGGCATAGTTTATACATGAAAAGCAAAAGGACTGCCTTCATTTCACACGGTCCAATACTGAAGTGGCACATCTGAAGCAGCACAAGAAGGTTTATATACAGATTTATATAGAGAAACAGAATTCTGGGTAATTCAAATGAAACAACAATGAACCAGCTAGACAACATTTTACACCCCAACTGGAGGAAGTGGCACATAAATGCATAGAGGACAGCATGGAGAGAAAAATAATTGAAATGTGTTTGTGTATGTAACTATGTGTCACTGTAATTCCTAAGCACACACACACACAAAATCTTTTATTATTTAGTCCTCACTGAGGGCAGAATATACACAAATGATGTTCAAAGAACACAAGGTAAATGAAAATAAAACTATATGGTGTACGTTGCTTATTACTATTAGTAAATATATAGAATAAAGGGCTCATGACGTTTTAAAATTATACTTCTTGTGCCTAGATTTTACACAAAGTAAAACAGTTGCATGTTGTTTTTAAAATGTTTTCTCCAAGTATGATTGACTTCTGCTGGCGTTGTGCTTTTAATATTTAAGCTTTCTAAGCAAGCACGTAGGCTACCCTCCAAAGTTAATCTTTCCTGCTTTAACTTTTGGATGCTATTAAAAAGCCTTTAAGTAACCTGGATATTAAACAGCTCTTATATTAACAATCTAAAATGGGGCTGGCAGACTAAAACGTTTAGTAATATTATTGTTGTTGTTATTATTATTATTATTTTAACTAGAACCCCCAGATTCACCAACCAGAGCCAGGTAAGAGCTAATACATTTAGAATTAAAAACAAAACAAAACAAAACAAGGAGCCTCTGAGCACACTAAGCATAAGAATTTGTTTGGAGCACTAGCAATCGTAGATCCCTTTCACCTTAAAATGGCAGCTGGTTACCCTCAATTCTCCTCACGTCAGCAACTTTTAGTCAGAATTTTGTCGTTGTTGTTGCTAGTGTTAAACAATTGTGAATTAAAACACAATCGTCCACACACACACACAAAAATCTACTAATAGATTCCTAGATACCTTCCGCCACACCTGGAATATAGCAATTACAGAGCAGTGGTGGCCGATGTGTAAAACAACTGGAATATGCATTTCGCAGTTTCTCCAGCACTCAAATCATTTCTGAGATAAGACAACACGAAAAAGCCGGTTAGCAATAATTAGGCCTGCATGAACCACACTGTTTGGATAGGGAAAGGTGGAATGCCCAAAGACGTGGTTTCCCGCCCCTTCTTTGTAGAAAGAGAAGAAAATAATGATAGAATGATGATATGCTTTATCTTCCCCAATCACTCAGCTGCTTTCTTTCCACAAATATTAAGACTGAGTTGCACCATTAATTGCCACACTCTCTCACCCCAGCACTGCGTAGACATCTCTGTAAGCAACCAAAGGAATAACCTGGACATCTCGCATGTCCGGCTGCAAACGCCTTGAGAAAATATCACACATCACCACTCTGCAGCAGGGTGACACAAAAATCAAATATTATCTGTGGGGCCGATGCAATTTGTAGTTGTGATGTGGAATAAGCAGCCATTTCATTTATTGATTTCTTAATTTTTCAAAAGCAGTGGTACCAACGAATTACTTTATTATTATTATTATTATTATTTAGGAGAAACGGTAATTTTGATAGGCTGGATGGGCTACCCTAATGAGGCAAAGGAACAAGAATTTCCACATAATTGATGGGGAAGAAGCCAGACTGCCCATGAATCATGCCTTCGTACCAGTTATCATCAATCTGGTTAGTGAGGGTAATGATGTCGCCTTCTTTAAAACCGAGTTCCCCTTCATTTTCAGGGTCAAAGTCATACAGAGCTCGACAACACGGCTGATCCATAGCCACGCCTCCTGTGTGGAAAGAAAGAAAAAAGATAAGAGAAATGTGGGGCTTACTAAAGACAGCTACAAGACACAGCACTGCATAGTGAACAGGCATTAAATGCAACAGGAAATAGAATCGTCACGATTAGGTACCTATGATTGTGGAATGTTATATGCCTGGTTTATGCCAACATCAGGACCAGGAAAGACTTCATTCTTCCAGATATTTTATGACTCTCTTATTATAATAATTTTAAGCCTTGAATATACGCTGGCTATTAAAAAAAGCTTTCTTTTTGAACTGGTTTATGCCTCACCTTCTTGTAAATTATTACAATACTTACTTTAAAATGATACGTTTTATATTATGTTATGTTATATTATTATTACATTACATTATAATATTATTCGAAGAACATCACAATACCAGTCTATGATGCCTTGTCCTCCCTGTGGCTTATCCATTAGCAGTTAACTGTATTCTCTCAGCCCTTGTGGATCACAATGCAATTTGTATACCTTTACAAATGATCGGATGGAATTGAAAATGAGATACTGCTGCAACAAATGCTATTTATGCAAGAATGAAATGTTACCAGTGTCTAATAGCCATCCGGACTTTAAAATTCTATAATCCTTTCATAGAGATTATTTTTTGTAATAGGAAAGCCTCCTTGGAATTAAAGTTAACTCCTCCTTAAATTCTTGAGATGCAACTGAATCCATCTTAACTCTCCTTTCTTACATCCATTTGGCCAGGTAATATCATCTCAATATTAATTAGTCCAATCTTGCTTAGCTTTTTGATATCCGTCAAGGACCTGCCACCTAGATAGATTTCCTTTGATACAAGACATTCTATGAAAGGAAGGAACAAAGGAAATGGATCTCTGTATAATTGATCATCTACCCTTAGATGGTTTTGTGAATCTCATGAATCTTATCTAATATTTCAAAATCATTTAATCCCGCCTCAGTATCTCAAGGACCCCAGGATCAGAAGCATGCCTCCAGAGAAAGGAAGAGTTCTGTTCTGACCCAAGTCACACTGGCAAGGTAGAGGTTAAGTAGAGTCCATTTACTGCACACTTAACTCAGCGCCAAACGACCCACCAATGGTGCTGGTAAAGCTCCACCCCATTCCTCAGTTTCCTCTCGGTCTGAATTTAAGGTAACCTAAGACCTAGCCGACTCATGAGGCAAAGAGAGAAGTAACCCACAAATACCAAGTCCACACCACAAGTCCAGAGTTCCAAAAACCAAAGCACGGCCCAACAGTCCAAAATCAGAGACCCAAGTCCAAAGTCCACAAACAAAGAGCTAAGAAATGCAGTCCACGAGTCTCTAGGAAATATTCACAAAAGCTGGGAAGGTGCACATCAAAGCAAACAGGTGTTCCTGAAAAATACACCTTCCTCCAGTGTCTGGTTAAATCACCCTTCCCCAAGTGTTCCTTGTGGGGAGGGACAAGGTTGCTTCCTTGCGAGCAGCCTCACTGACCTCCTCTATGCTTCCCTCCACTCTGCAATTCTCATCCATGGATCGGGCAGGGGAGGCAGCTGTTCCTTGTCAGGGGTGGTCTGGAGCCTGTCATCTCCACTGGTCCTCTTGTCACTGATCTGCTCCTACAAGCAGCTCCCCATCCGTTCGGCTCTGCCCCCCTTTCCCTAATTGCCAGAAGGCTTTGGGAGTGCCTCATCCTTATCCTCCGGACTCTCCACTCATTCGGACGGGACCGTGCCATCCCTGTCAGACGGTCCCAGTTCCAACTTCTCCTTCGAACCGGGATCCAACGAAGCTATGACAAGTACAGAAATTGTTTTTTACATTTCTTTTTCGTCTCCTCTTTTCCCATTCTTACCTGAAGGCTTGGGAGTGGTAGCATTAGAGAGCCCTCCATTGTGCTGATTATTGTCATTTAATTCCAAGGTCATACGGGGCTTTGGCTGGTATTCCCTTCTGGCCTGAACTGATGTTTCTTTTATTCTGTTAGAAAATGAGCAGTTACTAATTTGAACTAATCCAATTTTAATCCACTAAGACTAATCAAGGAAAACATTTTTTTTTTGCATTTTCATAATTAGCAAGTCTAGAAGCAAGCCATTAAGTATACTTCCTACTGCATCGTGTAAAACTTTGCCTGATTATTGAACACAGTTATCTTCATTCTTTTGGCCCTAAAACTGAATATCATAATGATCCGCCACAAAAAAAGAATGCATAAATTGTACAAATATATGAAGTCAATATTTGATTCACATTCAAAGGATTCTCTTGGACATCTTGACAGAGGACAAGTTAGTTTAGGCTTCTATCTTGAACTATCTTTTCACCAGGTCGATATATACCTTGAATTTGATACGAATGCCAGTGTCATACATTCAATTTATTTCAGTTTGTCTGGAAAATATCTTACAGGTTCTCCTTAACAATGAAGAATGAATGAAATACATCATTGAGGTATTATACTATGTATTGTAAATTGGGACTGGGAGTGGTGCAGTGGACAAGAGGTGGAGCTCTTGCCTCACAATCAGGAGGCTGTGAGTTCGATCCTAGGGAGAGGCAGATATTTCTCACTCTGGACACATTGAGATTGTATCTGCTAAATGTAACTCCGTATTGACGACAGGAAGGGCATCTGGCCAGTAAACTCTCAGCTCCAGTTGCCCAGACTGCACCCCGCAAGGGATTATGGGGTCATTAAAAGACGGTGATGATTGTAAGCTTGGACTGAAGCTGATTGCGGCTGCTTGTTGAGACTGCTTGTTGTTAGAAAACAAGAGGCCAGGTCATAAACATTTCTTGTATAGAATCAGGTTGGACTTTATTCTCAGCCCTACAAATGTATTTATCTCCCGATTACCCAGAAAGCCGGTATCTGAATTATGAAGGTTTTCAGTAAGTCTTTCTTATTTGCACTGTTCAGCTGGTCTCTGCTTAAGAGAACCTTAGGCTACACTTTGTCTACCTTACTCGTAAAATAACATAGTTAAATTTAAAGATAGCCCAGCAATTCCTGACTGCAATTCCTTCAGGTTTAATATTCTTTGACAATGGGATTTCCCCATGAATTTTACTGTGGTCTTAAAAGAAGTACGAAAGAAAAGCTAGGATTCGGGTTAAGGGTAGGGGTAGGGGTAGGTTTAGCTCTCAATGGAGTCAGCGCTGAAACTTGATGTTAGGAATAGATTCTTAGAGGTTTTCTAAGTAAGGAAAGAGAACATGACAGATTTTGTTTTGGACTTGTTTGTGGAGCACAGTAAAATACATGGGGAAACCCCATTGAAAATTGAAATTAAGTTAGAGCTTGGTTAAGAATAGTCTTACAATTAGGGTTAGCTGTCTCTCTAGAACGTGACAGCTTTTCATTCAGACTTCTTTGTGGACCACATGGGATCCACAGTAAAATACATGGGAAAATCCCATTGCCAATGAAAAATAAAGAAGGATTAGAGTTAAGGATAGGGTTAAGGTTAGCTGTCTTTGGAATCAGTTCCGCAAAATGATGTACGGGATAGATTCATAGAGGTTCTCTAAGGAAAGAGAATGTGACAGCTTTTCATTCATACTTGTTTGTGGAGCACAGCAAAATTCATGGGAAAACGCCTTTGCCAATGAAAATGAAATAAGGGTTAGGGTTATGGATAGATTTAGGATAGATTAGGATGAAATAAGGGTTAGGGTTATGGATAGATTCTGTCATTGGAATCACGGCCGAAAACTCACGTTAGGAATAGATTCTTAGAGGTTCTCTAAGGAAGGAGAATGTGACTGCTTTTCGCTCAGACATATTTGTAGAGCACAGTAATATGGGAAAATCCCATTGACAACAAAAATTAAAATTAGGGTTAGGGTTAAGGATCGGGTTACAGTTACGATTAGCTCTTTTTGAAGTCAGGGTCAAAAAGTGATTTAGGGATAGACTCTTAGAGGTTCTTTAAAGAAAGCAACATCCTTAATTCTAGTTTCATTTTCACTGGCAATGGGATTTTCCCATGTATTTTATTGTGGTCCACAAAGAAGTCCGAATGAAAAGCTGTCAGGTTCTTTTTCCTTGAGAACCTTGAAGACTCTATCCCTAATATCAGTTATTGGGCCTGACTCCAAAGAGACCTAACCTTAACCCAAACTATAATCCTAAGCCTAGTTTCATTTTCATTGTCAACGGGATTTTCCCATACATATTACTCTGGCCCAGAAAGAAGTCCTAACAAAAAGCTGTCAGAGTCACTTTGTCTTTGAGAGCCTATAAGAATCTATCTGTAACATCAGTTTTCAGCCCTGATTCCAAGGAGACCTAATCCTAATCCTATCTCTACTCCTATCCCTAACCCTATTTTAATGTTCTTTGGCAAAGGGATTTTCCCATGTTGTTTTTTACTGGTCCAGAAACAAGTCTGAACGAAAAGTGTCCTAACTGCTTTCCTTAGAGAATCTCTAAAAATCTATCCCTAACATCAGTTTTTGGCCCTGACTCCAAGGCATTGCATGCAGGAGATATTTCAAGATACCTGGTCTTTTTTGTCAAAGAACATGGTAGTTGTATTTGAAGTTTTATAACTATAGGATTTACTCTCTATTGAAGGTCTGATTATTACAAACCTGCTTTCTTTAAACAGAAACTTAAAGAATTGTAAGTAACGTTTCCCATTTCAATGAGAGCAGATTCCTTAACTCATTTCTTTTGATGGAATCCAATAGAGTGGACTTGTCCATTGTAGTTAATGTCAAGAGCAGCTTTTTCTGATATAGAAAGTCTGTATCAGGCTGATTTGAAGTACATAGGCAAATATATACTGTTGAAGCCATTTTATCAAAATCCATAATTTAATTAAACAACAGACTTGTACAACATGTCTTTAAACTGTGATAGATGATAGTTAAAGTCTAGGTAGGCTTACGATAGGAACGTAAGATTTTAAGTTGAAAACGTTATGGTTCTATCTATGTAAAACCCTGCAAAATCAAGTTACCAAGTTATTTTTTTAATAATTATTTCAAGATGATATCTATAAATCCCTGAATATGCCCTGAACAACCACTTAACCTGCCTATAGATTCTTGAATCCCCTGCACAACGCTGGATAAGATTCTTCAAAATAGTCTGAAACTATTGACAAAAGTCCTGAAGAAATTTTCAGAAAATAACTCATAAAAAAAGAGATTTCAATACAAATCATTATGATCAGGACTAAAGGGAAATATAACATCGTGACTATATGGAATTGAAGTAGGATTTAAAATCCATCCAAAAAATAACCAAGCAAGCAAGTTCACTAGACAGTGAGAAAAGACAGGTGAACCCTATTTGGTTCATATTGGAATGAATCATTTCCTTTTCTTTAACATCCAAATAGGACTTGGAAAATGGAGCTTTGAAGGCCTAATTGCATTACATCACTTGAGTCCAACTGCAAGAAAAGGAGAAGCAGAATAATTTCAGAAAGATTGGGCAGATTCAGTGAGCAAGAAAAAAATCAAAAAATGCAGGTAAACATGTGTTGAGAATATTTCATCAGCCTGGGAAATAACATGGAGTCCCTAAGATCCTCTGAGGCATTATTAGTTCTGAGATATTGATTCTAGATAGAAAATACAGGTAGTTCTCAACTTACAACCACACACTCAAAATTTATGTTGCTAAGTGAGATGTTTATTAAGTGAGTTTTGACCCATTTTACAACTTTTCTCGCCACATGTTTTAAGTGAATCACACTCACTGTGATTCATGAGTTCCGTGGTGGCCTAGAGGTGGAGCTTTCACCTCACAATCAGGAGGCTGTGAGTTTGATCCCAGGTAGAGGCAGATATTTCTGTCTCTGGACAGAATGAGAATATATCTGCTGAATAAAATTCCTCACTGGTGACAGGAAGGGCATCTGGCAAGTAAACACTCAGCTCCATTCAGTTGCCCAGACTCCACCCCACAAGGGATTATAGGGTCCTTAAAAGATGATGATGAAGTCTTAAGTGAATTATTGCAAGTTCTTAAATTATTAACATAGTTGTTAAGTGAATCTGGCTTCCCCATTGACTTTGCTTTTCAGAAGGTCACTAAAGGAGATCCTATGACCTCGGGACATCGCAACCGTCACAAATATGAGTCAGTTGCCAAGCATCTGGCTGTAAATCACATGATCATGGGGATGCTGCAACAGTCATAAGTGTGAAAAATTGTCATAAGTCACTTTTTTCAGTGCTGTTGTAACTTCAAGCGAGTTGATCAGCTCTTAGTGATAGCTCTCTGGACAAGGAGAAGACAATCACCCACAAGTGTCCCATATAGTTGCTCCTTGCAAGGAGATAGCAAGATAGTAATTTCTGTTGGATTTATAGAACTAGGAGAATGGAGAATGGCCGTCTTGCTCAAACCATGATTGGCCTTTAAAAGGACACTGGATTTGCATATTTCTTTTTCTAATCATTTTCAGAAATTGCTTAACTGATGTTCAGCTATGAGGAATCTTTAGGTTGACAAGTCTGAAAAGTCTAGGTGAGTTTTCTTCAATTGTTAATGAAAGACTTTTTAAATATAAGTTTTAAGGACTTAACATTTCTGGGATAAATAGCAAAAGGGTGATTATTGTTTTGATTTTAAAAAGTTACAAATGGATTTAAGGATCAAGGTAAATTTGAAATAAGATTTTGGAATTAATGATACAGAATCCTTCCTGTAAGAAAATGCTTTTGATTTCATTAAAAATTCTTTAAGAAACCAGATAGGACTTTAAAAATTGGACACTAAAAATGGCAAACTACAAGAATAACATAGGAAAAGTTGTTGCGCTGGAAATACAAAATAATTGGCCTTCTTAATGAAATCTTTTAACGATTAAAAGGGATATATATATATATACACATATGTACATACATACATACATATGTGTGTATGTATATATATATGTATCAATTGAGTTTCAAAGAATTGTGTAAGAAAGACAAAAAATGAAAAGAAATCAAGTTCTAAGATGTTATTTAAAGGGACTGAATATTAAGATTGTTACAAGTTAAAAGGAAAGAATATAAACTTGATGTATTTGATCAAGGTTAAAATAGATATTTTGTTAATATCTCTGGTAACAATTCATAGACTTTTTCTGACATCAGGATTGAAGTCACAAGATTTTGTGCATATGTCTATAGATAAGAGATGGATATTTGTGATTTGTTTTAAGTTACTAAAATTGCTTATGCTTGGTGTTATGAAAGGGGAAGTCACTTCCTTATATATTTCTTTTTTCCTTTATTATATTCTTATTTTTCTTTCTTTTCAATTTTTTCTCTTTTTTGCCCTTTATAGTTTTTCTTTGCATTCTTTAATTTTTTTTAGTTTGTATTATTTTTATTGTTGCAAATGTTAATCTTTAATATCAATAGCAATAGCACTTAGAGGTATAAAATGCCCCACAGTGCTCTAGAAGAGGGGTCTCCAAACCCTGGTTCGTGGACCGGCACTGGACCGTGGCATGCTAGAAACTGGGCCACGGAAACAAGCGAAGCCCCATCTGAAAGATGCAGGCAGCATGTGAAACCAAGTCCCCTCAGGACCACTGAAAAACCTCTCCCCATGGAAGCTGTCCCTGGTGCCCAAAAGGTTGGGGGCCACTGCTTTATAGCACTCTCTGGGTGTCAGCATATTACCCCCAACAATCTGGGTCCTCATTTTACCGACCTCGGATGAAGGCTGAGTCAAATTTGAGTCTCATCAGGATGGAACTCCATTCCGTGGACAGAACTTGCCTGCATTCTAACCACTGTACCACCAGGGCTCATTTTATAGTAATGAAATTACTATAAAATATAATGTATTTTATTATCTCTTAAGGGATGCCAAACAATACAGCTTAAAAAAAAATCTACTTCTTGATGGAAAATAAGGAATTGATGGCATTCTACTCTCTCACTTTCATAAAATAATAGTGAAAGTATAGCCTATAGTCAATACTAATCCTAGACAAAAATAGGCCTGCCCGCTTTCCAATATGGGATTCCTGCATGGAATGTATAGGGCAAACACATTTTGGGGGATAGGGAAGTCTATGCACAGGGATAATGTGTGTGTCCATATTTCCATGCATGGAATGTTTTGCACATTCTCTAAAAGCAACCACTTCATCCGTCATTCTAGAAAATGCATATTTAACAGGCAGCCAAATTGTGGGTTGGAACAATGGAGCACCGTGGGAAGGTATTTTCACTGGAATAACTGTTGCAAAATATGTCGTGTCCCAGCCCTAAAACAGAGTATTTTTCTCTATAACCCATGGAAAGTTGCTTCCCTGTTGAAAAGGCAGCACAGCCGTATCTTAGGTATACAGCCCCGATATCAAGAACATGTGCCCAAATACTTCTGTTCGATTGTTGCTACCTTTCTTCCAGCTTGAGACTAACTTGTTGGAGAATTTCTGAGGCTTGCCTGTGGTATTCCAGCTGGGCTTGTACTAATGCACAAATCTGGCTCACTTGTTCAACCTGCAAAGAACACAGAACATAAAATCGCAGGGCTGGAAGGGACTTTTAGTCCAGCCCTCCTTAAGAAAAATCTTTTTCACTAGGACTACTTTGCTTTAACCAACAAGCCACTTACATTCATAAGCAAGTGTGCATAGACAAAAACACTTAATGCAGATTAATTATGCCTTATTTATAAAAGAATCTTGATATTCATGCATACACCATGGCAGGTCTAGTTGTTGCTGTTTTTTTAAAAGAAGCCTGACTATGCAAGACTCACACCTATTGCTGTTCACATGCAAATAAAAACAATTCATACACTGAATCAAAATCACCAATATTAACAAAGAAAACCTTCTGAATGGATGACCTATTCAATTTAGCTTACCGATTCAGAGGCATGATATACTTGGCATGTTGGAATCCTCCTCCTCCGGAATAGTTCTCCAAACCAGCTGAAGAAGTCTTTAGATCTGGGATGTCCAACCGTGGCAACTTTAAGATTTGAGGACTTCAACACCCAGAATTCCCCAACCAGCATGAATTTGGGAAGTTGAAATCCACAGGTCTTAAAAGTTGCCAGAATTGGACAACCCTGCTTTAGATTATTCCTGAACAAATCCTTGACTGAGGTTGCATCTCAGAACGTTATAATACTATTATCATTAAAGCAATACTATTTTTTCAGGGTAATTTGCTCTTGCTACAAGTATGGTACAGGTAGTCCTCAACTTATGGCCACAATTGAGCCCAAAATTTCTATTGTTAAGTGAGACATTTGTTAAGTGAGTTTTGCCTCATTTTACAACCTTTTTTTTTTGACCACAGTTATGAAGTGAATCACTGCAGTTGATAATAGCAATAGCAATAGCACTGTATTTATATACCGCCTATCAGGGCTTGCAACCCACTCTAAGCGGTTTACAATGTC
>JANHJO010003881.1:53318-64611 GCA_032468235.1 Pseudoxyrhopus heterurus | reverse complement strand
TGGACTTCAACTTCCAGAATTCTCCAGCCAGCTTAAAGTTGCCAAGTTTGGGGACCTCTGCTCTAAATTGATCTGCTCAATGATCCATTTGTTTGTTTTCTTGATATTCACAGGAGTCTTCAGCAACCAAATTCAGACGCATCAATACTTTTCCAATCCTGCTCTTTCAAAGTATCGCTTTCACTTCCATATGGAAATGCCTTGACTTGCCTACTTCTGATCTTTGTAGGTGCAGATCCATCATGGCATTTGAATATCTTTTTCCAGGCCTTTGTGGCTCATTCCATTTCTCGACTGCTTATTCCTTTACCGTTGATAGTTCATTCTAAAATGCAGAAACTATCCATCACTTCAATATCTTCATTGTCAGTTCTAAGGGCGGTTGTTCTATTATTATATAGTTTGGCTTTCTTTACATTTCATTTTAGTCCCATTTTTTTTCACTGTGCTCCTTGAGTTTCATTACTCGAGCTTGCAGATCCTTGACATTTTCAGCTATTAGAATAGCGTCATCAGCATAGTGCAGATTATTGATGTTTCTCCTTCCAATTTTATAAACCACAGTCATCTTCTTCCAATCTAGCTTCCCAGTTATATATTTAGCATTCAGGTTGAATAAATAGGGGGAAAGTATACAGCCTTGGCATACTTCTCTGGCTTATCTCTTTATTTGGACTTTATAATTTGATTTAATGGTGTGAATGATCAAAGCTTCAAAGGGGATGGTTTTTGTTCTGAAACTGTGTCCCTGAGAACTTCAGGGACAGGAGTGAATAAATTTTGTGCGTGTCCAGCATTTGCTTTCCTTGCTCAAGCAACTGCTAGTCAGCTCCCTATTTCTCTTCTATTAATGGGCCGTGACCACACAATCTCTCTTACATATACATACGTTTATAGAATTTCAAAATGATAAAGTACAGAATAACAGAAAAGTTAGAAAAAGTAACTTCTAAAGTTGTTTAGTACAGATACAAATTATATAATAAAGTAATCATGATCAGACAATCTCACACTACTCTGGTTGACCGCTAGAATCTCCTTGACCGAGGAAAGGCAGCCTGAGGCCCCTATGCCTGTTTTTCATGGTCCCAGATTCTTCTTTAAGTAATTTCCTTATGGAAAATTGATGGCACAACTTTTTGAGTCTGACAATACTTTAAGAATGCGGTGAAAATTCTAACACATATTTAAGAGAATTTATCTGAGAATCCCTCTAAATCAATGGAAACAGTTAGCTCAACCATCTTGCGATACTGTTTTTTCCACTGGGGCTCTCAGGTTCCTCAAAAATATTGTAGGACCACAAACTAAAGATCGCCTCTCTATATCACAGAAGGAAAAGAAAGGTGCCTTTTGTGATTGGGATTTTTTGTTGAGCAATACCAATCCTCAGTCTACTATGTTTTGATTAGCTCTTTTATCAACCTTTTAGCTTTACGGTTGACTTTTAGTTCATTTTTCTTGTTCCACCACACTGTCAAGCTCTTGCATTCCAGCATAACTCCAGCACTGAACCCTAATATGCCATCATTGAATCTGTCTTTCAGGATTAAAAACTACAATTTATGAATTATAGCCAGAAGTCAATGGAAGTCAAATTCAAAACATACACGTACTAAATGGAAATCCTTCAACTAACTAAAACTATTGTGAACATAACAATAAAGCCGCCTTGATTCTATGAAAGAGCTACCTTTTTATTAGCCTCTGCTTGAAACTTTATACATAATGTTTATCAAAATCTAACATGCATTAAGAAGCATAGGTATTTGTGATAGATGCAAGCAAATGAAATATTCTTTATATCTGATTTTATATGTACTATGTGTGATCGTGCACAAATTATAAGACTCTCTGAATATCCTTGTTAAAATATGTGGGGGGAAAAGAGGACCAAATAAAATAAGAAAAAATAATTGGCATCCATTTTGGTTCTTTTGGATCACACGGTGACACTACAGTCATTAATAAGATGCTGCAATTATGGATGTAATCATATTTTTGAGGTGCATAATAGTATTGTATATTTGCTATTTTCCATAACGGTCTCTAATACCTAGGGAATAACTTGTTATAACAATGTCAATTTGGGACTCTCATTGGACCAACCTCTTGCCATAGGAACATCCTTGATATTTGACTTTGTACCTGTACTCTTCAGATACTGTTCAATAGAGATTTTATTTTTGTGTTCTAAACTTGGGACTGGATTTATGACTATGAGATTAGCTGGAAAGATTGATTACAGCAGCAACTTAGATAATGAGCTGTTGTTCTTAAAGCTAAGACAGCCTACCCTCATGAATAAAACATCTCATAACATTCTAAACCCTGACATGGTTACAGATGTACAATGCATCTGAACAAGAATATAATTTTGTCCAGTTTGACAGGTACAGGCTGAGGATGTGAACAAGATGTTTGAAGAGAATTACCCTATTTGGGCTCTTTTGATTTACCTTGCCTATCATGGCTAATTTTAGTTAGGTGGTGGACATAAATGGAGTAAGTGAGAGGTTAATGTTAACCTAAATGAAAAATAATATAATTATTCTGGGGGGGGAAAACATTCTGGACCTAGCACATTATCCATTAGAGGATCCTTTAGTCCTGGTTAGCTAACAAAAGTGAATCTCGGAAGAATCAAGATTGGATCAATTCATGGGGATCAATGTCCATCAGCCTTGATGGCTGCCTCTAAAGGGTCTATGACAATTTGCCACAGCCAACTTGCCATGGCCAACTCGCTGCAGGACAACTCGCCACAGGCCACAGCCATCTCTCCACAGGAGAAGAGTTACACTAATATCAAAGAAATGGTGGAATAGAATCATTAAAGGATGCAAAAGGAGGGACAGAGTGAAATGTGAAAGGCAAAAATTAAAATTATTTATTTTAAATAATTGAATTGTTAAATTGTCCCACAATGAGTTGTCTCGCAGTGAGTTGGCCGTGGCGAGTTGTCCTGCGTCAAGTTGCCCATGGTGAGTTGGCTGCGGCGAGTTGGCCACAGTGAGTTTGCCACAGTGAGTTGGCTATGGCAAGTTGTACCATTCTTGCCTCTGAAGGCCAGCTGTTGGGAGACCAAGATGCTTTCCTGTGCATTTGATCACAGTGAAAACAGACTGCTGGATTAGAAGGGCAGGGATCTGGTCCAGGACACTGCTTATGTCCTTATAATATAGTGATAAAAAGTGTTCTGTCCCACGCCCGAAGCACACGGATCAGGACCAGTTCTAAAAGGTGGAGTATTTTTATTCAACAAAACTCCACAAAAACCCCATTGCTATGAAATAAAACACAAGTCTAATTAACAATTGGTTCTGGCAATTTCTCCAGCACACTCCGGGCCGAATGCCAAATGATTAGAAATAAAGTAAACACTCCTGGAAATTGGGTTACAGTTCAAGACTCACAGTGAAGCACAAAAACCAAGCTGCAGAGGTGAACACATGAACAAGAAGCCACACAAACCCCGATATTCTCTTTCCCCAAAACTAATAGTTGTTCTCTGCAGAAGCTGTTCCCAACCACACCCCTTTTAACCCCTCTAGGGTGTGGTCAATTACTGGTCAGCTGTAGCTTAACCTCTCCCCTTCCAGCGTTGCTGACATTGCTGTTGCCTCCTTATTAATCGCCGGGTTCTGGCATCAACTAAGGCTTCCTCTTCACTGCTTTCAGCAACCACCGGCTCCTGATAGCCCATGGAGGGAACAGCCTCTGGCATGCTGTCAACAGCCGATTCCTCCCTTTCTTCCAACACTGACTCCATATCTCCCTCAGAGTCGGAATTGACTGCCAGATCAGAACCTGGCTCTTCGCTATTTAGTTCAATGCTTTAATCACTCTTACACACTGGCACTCAGGATGGAAATATTTACTAGACCAATTTACTAGGGACAAACAAAAAAATGTGCAGCAAACTTTCAAGATTTTCAGATTTCTTCATCAGCAAGAAGCAGATCGTACAGGGTTTTCCAAACTGGAGGTGGGGGGCTTGGAATAGAGTCCAGGGGAGATTTTAAAAAACCTTTTTGTTCCATTGTTGCAATACTTCCTCCTTTCCCAAAGTTTCATTGTGTTGTTTTCATTGTTCATTTATGTTCATTCCAGTCTTTGGATTCTAGGGATGTTGTGTATATTATGATGATAACATGGAGATGTGATGGCAAAATGTTTAGATATCCCTGGGGTGGTAAGTAAGAGGATAAAGAGATGATGGGAAAGGCTGACATGATTCCAAAGTTATGGGATCTGTATGGTGGCAGGATACTAAGCAAATAGCTATAGCACTTAGATTTATATACCACTTCACAGTACTCTACTGCCCTCTCTAAGCGGTTTACAGTGTCAGCCTATTGTCCCCAACAACCTGGGTCCTCATATTTACAGACCTTGGAAGGATGGAAGGCTGAATCAACCTTGAGCCGGTGAGACTTGAACTCCTGGAGTGAGCAGTGAGTTAGCCTGCAGTACTGCATTCTCACCACTGCGCCACCACAACTGATATTCAAGCTACTTATCACTATGATAGTTTCAGATCATACCCAGGATAACTCCCTATTGGATGTTCTTTTATGTCTAGCCTAGATATCATCTACCTTGGCAATATCTTTTCTTCTTCTATATCTCCATGACGTTACTTTCATTTCACATCCAGCTCAGGAATGAAGCCGGCTTAAGTCATCCTTATCCGTGTTAATACGTGTTTTTCCCATCCAGCTAATCACATCCAGCAACAGCTACAAAGTGAATAAAATCTGTCATGCTTCGCCCCATTGCAGGCAAAGCTAGCAATGGCCAGGGGAATGAGAGGAACACATCCTGACTTTTATCACTGACATGGGCATAATCCCCAGCCAGGAATGGAATCCACTGCCATTCTACTGCAGCCTCAATGTACTGTACGTGCTTGTTTAGCCTATTTCCTTCTTGCAACAATTAAAAAAAAAGACTCTTGGCAGCTTACCTAGAATAAATAATACTGGTAGAACATCTGGGGTACAAGCTAAAGCCCAACTGTCACAAATAAAAGACAATAAGGCTAAAGAGCCTGGAGACCAGAGCCATACAGCACTCTCCTCTCCTTCTCTCTCTCTCTCTCTCTCTCTCTCTCTCTCTCTCTCTCTCTCTCTCTTTCTCTCTCTCTCCTTCTTTCTCTCTCTCTCTCTGAAAAAAATACTCAATGAAATAATGCAATGACAAGAGCAAGCCATTTCTTAATGTTTCCAAACTCTGAAGAACTGAAAGTCAGACTTGGTTGCCTATATAAAGAAAGGAGAGGTTGTTGACAAACTACAGTTCCCAGAAGCCACATCCAAAAAAAAAAAGATCAATACCACAACATATAGATACGAAAGGAACAGACAACATTTATTGTCTGTCTCCATGCACAAAGTTAATTGATTCCCATATGCTTTCACCATTTTTTCCTCTCTCACCCAAACAAGTCACCCAAGTACTCCCACAATTTCCTGTCCCTTCTTCCAGAGAAGGTGATGGAGGAGGAAGCAGCTGAAGGACAGTTGCATTAATATGCCTCTCTGCATCAAAAACCATCTGATGCAATATTCTATTAGGGCCTCTTTTCCAGAAGATTGGTTTCTATTTTACGGTAATTAAATCATTTTCCTTCTCATGAACCTTTGCATTCTGGTTAGGTTGTATGTCTTGAGCAAAGGCTATTAGCATCCTGCAGTGCTTAGTTTATGTACAAGAGTTTATGATAAACAGACGGATGTGCTCACATTTCCTGGGGAATGAAATATTCAGGTATACTCTGTTTATATTAGTGCGTTGTTTAAATATCTTCTCCCCATCCAAGTTTTGTTTATATTTATATATAGGGAAATGGAGAGCAATGACTTCTTATAGGTCCATATTCCAAAAGAGAAAATGGACTTTATAAATGAAAGTGCCTTTGGCAAAATTATTAGTCAAAACTCTACCAGTCTTGATTCTGCCCATGGTTTTGGATACCATTCAGACCCTAGCAGAAGAAAAAGCATCAAGCCAGTTTAGATTGCACTGATTATTAAGCAAAATCCAGAGAAATGGGTCAAAATGCATAGTGCTAGAAATAGGTTTCAAAATATGCTAGTCACCCCCCAAAATAGGCTAGCACCCACCCAATATTTTTTTTAACAGAGTTCCACCTAAGGCTCATAGAAGAATCCCAGTAGCTGTTTTGCTCACTGATAGACTGTACTCATGAGTAGACCTTTAGTCAAAGGTTAAATGAGTGGCCTTTTGATTACTGCTTTTGGCTCCTGATAAGACTGAGTGGCCACAGCTAGTGGAGCAGCCCAGATAACATCTAGAAAGGCATGGGGAGAGTTTTGTCATGAAGCAGAAGAGAAAGCTGTGAGGGAGTTGAGATCTTGACCAGCTAATAAACACGCAGTAGGCCAGAGCAATGTCCAAATAATAAAACAGGTTTATTATAGTAGGCCTAGAGAGCAGCACTGGATAAGCATGTCCATGCTGCTGGTAGGTTATCTGTAGAAGGGTGAAGAGCAAGAGAGCAAGAGGGCAGAGAGCAAGGTAGAGAGAGGAAGTGAAGGGATTAGGAATCTTATATATATACAGGAAGCTACTTGCCTAGGGAGGCAGGCCATGTAGAGGCCTAACAAGGCTAGCACCACCATCACATTTCTATGTGACAAAAGCTACTACGGTTGTGCTGTCTCTCCTGCTCCTTATGGTCCCTGCTGTCCAAAGTTGACAGCAAAGCTTGCTATCTAAACCAACTTGGAAACCTAATGAGTAGAGCACAAGAATGCAGTTTCAAAGAGCTGGGGGTCACCTCTTATCCAAAGTAGATCAGTGCTAGAAGATTGAGCCCAGAACCAGAAGGGGATAAATGACTACATCATCCTTATGTAACCAGAAGATGCCAAGCTGATCTCGCCTCCAGGAAACACACGACTGAGACACTCACAAAACAGTCAGTCAAGCACTTGAGATTGCATCCAAGGCAAAATTGCTACAGTTTGTTGGATGCTTGAGGGGAAAAAAATGCTGTTTTTCATTCTGGAACAACTAAGGCCGACTTGAAGCTGCCTAAGGGATAGATTGAGGATGAGATGAAGTCACCTTCATGAAGGCATGACAGAAAAGGAAAAAAAAGTGGTGGCTCGGACACATTTGTGCTGTGAGTAGTGCAAATGGGCAATGGGCCAAAGACAAGAAGAATACCTTGTAGAAAGTCAGCACCCACCCTTCTAGAAGAATAAAATATATTGAGGAATATTTAAAAAGGCAGAATATTGTATTTAATGGAGGAACATGTTTTTTTAGAGGCAGGAAACAGACTCACTCTTAATAGCCTCACCCCCAGCAGATATTTTGTGCCCATTAAGAAAGACTGGGCCAGCCTATCTACAAAACAAAAGACCTTCAACTCCAGGATGGTGGGATTAAGAAGAACAAGACATGATCCTTCAGGTCCAGAATATAATAAGATTAACCCACTACCATTTAGCAGAAGACACAGAGCTCACTACATTGCACAATCTCCTAAGATTATTTCAGTCATTGCATCATCTCAGAGCAGTCCAAACTTCAACCAAACCTGGGAGCTCAGATAAACTCCTAGGATTTGTACTTTGCCTATAGAGCTAGCTATGACCCCTACATAACCCCTACATGGCCCCATGGGAGTCGGACAACAGCCAATAGAATACATGTTCTTGCACAGGAACAGGAAACTCAAGTGCAAAGTCCAAGAGAAGGTATAAACCCTCCCCACTCTCAACCTCATGTGGTCAGCTGCACCAGAACCATGTGCTTTGTTGTTCTGTTCATCATTAGTCATCTTTCCAATCAGCCTCCATGTTTCAAGTGTCTTTCTCCTAGCTTGGAACTGAACCAGATGGATATTTCTTCCCACAACCTGGCATAGTGAGATTATGATCATTTGCCCTCTTCTGATCATTTGTTTATTCTCACACATGGATATCTTCAAGGCAAGGAGGAAGGCAGAAGAGCTAACAAGATCTTGGGACTGAGGCAATGTTAACCCCTGATTTTATTATAGCAAATGCATTTGGACGGCAGTCCTTGTCTTTTGCTAGCATGGCAGATCAGATAAGAGCTGGGCTTGCATTCTGGTGATCATTAATATACAAACTGTATTCAGCTTCCTGCTTTCCATTGGAGAATACCCCTCCCTTCCTCCTTTTCTCTGCAAGACTACCAGTAAAATTCCATCCAAATATATGGTCTCAGACCTCAGGGCAATAATTAGAGAGGATTAATTTAAAAAGAAAGGAGAAGCACTTGACCTTGAGGGAAGTAACTAACTTCGCCACTTCTCATGCTGTGCCAGTGTGAAAAACAAGTGGTTTGGGGCAAGGCCGTATCCTTATTCAGTCAATGGGAAATTGATTTCTTTTTAATGGATACGGCTTGCACGCTTTTATATGTTTCTGGGTATTGTCTTTTTTTTTCTGTTGCTAGTCATATAACTACTGCATTCAGGAGCCTGTCTGACACAAAAATCAATTATAGCCTTACACTGCAGCGGTGTATGTAATGCTTCCTTCTTGAAACTTCAATAAAATTGAGATGCTGTAACCAGAATGATCCAAGTGATACAACTATCTGAGGCAACGGAAGTGATTGCTCATCTTGTATTACCCTAATGTTCAGGGACCAAGGAATACCAGGCCCATATACCATTCAATCTAGATTGGTTTTCTGGGGTTGTATTCTTAGCATGCTACACTTTTTCTGTAAATAATACCGAATAGGCAAATTTACTCTTGTGGAAAAAGCAAAGAGCAGTAATAAAAGTAGGTCCCACTTCTGGACATGATCTCTATTGGAAAAGGGAATCAATGGCCCTGAAAATTATAAATCCCAGCATTTCTCATTACTAGACCATGCTGAGTCAAATACATATTAAAGGCTGAATGTTTTCCATCTCTGTTTTATACCGAGCATTGGTGTGTCAACTGGGGCTACCCGTCTCTTGCTTGACTTCATCAATAAGCAAGAAGGGATCACTTAAGACTATGTTCACCTGAAACACCTGCTGGTTATCTTAATCACAATTAATGGGAGGGGCACAATTTCCTGAATGTACATAACACACTCAGTCAGAAATTAACCACATGTGCTAGGTTCTTATGACAGACTAGATTAAGCATCGTTGACTAGCTTGCAATTTTGTATGGCCGTGAACGCCGCCTCTGACTTAATAGCATTGGTGAACAAGTTTGACTTTTCGAACTTACAATGATATGAGAAAAAAGTGACTCCTATCTGGTACTTGCAGTTATGACAGTTGCAATCTCCCCACAATCACGTGATCAAAATTCAGAGGCGTGGAATGTATTTCTGAAAGTTGCAGCATCCTGGAGTCATGTGATCGCTGTTTGTGACTGCCCTGGCTGGCTTCTAAGAAGCGAAGTCAACGGGGAAGCTGGATTCATTTAATAATCAAACGATTCGCTTAACAACTACACTGATTTACTTAACTGTGGGGGGGGGGGAAGGTCATAAAATCAGACGTGACTCAACTGCCATGCTTAGCAATTGTGATCACAATTGTGGTTGTAAGTTAAGGACCACCGGTATGATTTCATTGTCTTAATTTTTGTATTATGATTTTATTCTTCCTGCTGAAAGAAAAAAAAAGAAAGCACACACATGTTGATAAAAAGGCAGAGAAGTCCATTTTCATGGGAGGAATCGTTAATATTTTTTGGAGTCCTTGGTGTTCCCTGATTCAACTCTGAGCTACATCTATTTTCTTCTATTGGGATGAGTATCAATAGCACTTAGACTTATATACTGCTTCACAGTGCTTTACAGCCCTCTCTAAGCAGTTTAGAGAGTCAGCCTATTGCCCCCAACAATCTGGGTCCTCATTTTACTCACCCCGGAAGGATGGAAGGCTGAGTCAACCTTGACCCTGGTGAGATTTGAACTGCCAAATTATAGGCAGCCAGCAGTCAGCAGAAGTAGCCTTCAGTGCTGCATGCTAACCACTGCTCCACCACGACTCTTAAAAGTAGTTTGTAGTCAGTGTATAGACGAATATCAAAAGATCCAGATAAAACCTTCTTATAGTAATTAAAGCTGAAAATAAGAAGCTTTTCCAGGTGAATAAACAGAATTGGCTGAAGCACTTGGAAGAATCAAAAGACTCTGCACTAAATCTTAAGACATTATTCAAGTGACAGAAAGGTGACAGAGAAGAGCCAGATAAAACATATTGAGGAGTAAAGGCAATAATCTTATTTTTCTCTGGGACTCTGTGAGGACACTTGGGGGATGTGTTTGAGGAAATATATTTCTGCCCATAATATTCGACTTAACAATCATAATTGTGCACAAAATTTCTGATGCTGAGCAAGACCGTGTAGCTTGGTTAAAACTATCTGGCTCCTTCCTCTGTTCAGGTATGGAATTGCTAGGTCCAGTTGCCATGCCTATTGTGAAATAAAACTTCTCATTTTGCTGGTTAGATGCCTGACATCAGAAATAAGTATGCCATTCAATCAGATCAAAGAACAATTAGTCTAACTAAGGAGTCTAGCTTTCAGTCATCTTAGATTCCTTTAAAACAACCAGTTGTTTTGTTTTCAGATAGAAGAATTAGCCTATCAAATACCATCAGAAACCCCAGAAGCTCTCTGCCAGACTATTTTCTGCAATGATTTCTATATATAGTCTGACACTTACAGTCTTGTTCAAGCTAGTAATGCAGAATAGTAAAATTGTTCTTGCTTTTTTCAAGAGTTCTACATGTGTGTGTTTTTCTCCTCCTTCCCCTGCTTCCCCTTTTCCAAATAAGTCCTTTCTATTTGGATATGTGGCTCCAGTCACTGAAAAAAAGATACTTCTTCCCAAATGTGTTCTCATTTCCAGGTCTGTGCACACTAACCATTGTGCTTTGGGGAGTTCTGCGGTATGAAATTGCAAGAATGCTCTAAATATCTTTTCCAAGCACTGACAGGGGCCTTTGAAAGGATATTTTAAGCCTTTTTCTTTCTTTTTTTTCCCTAGACCTGCTCTTAAATGAGGAGTCTCTACAAAACACCTTCAAACTTTTCACCGCACAATTAGGTCAAATTAACCTGATACTCAAAACACGAAAGAGATTGGGAGCTTGACTTGTAACACTGTTCTAATAATCTTGCCTGTTTTGATCCCGTCTTCCCCTGATGATGTCATAGGCCTGATCAATAGCAGCCTGCTGTAGTTTTGGGCCTTGGTGGCTCAGCGGGCTAAACGCTGTACTTTGTAATTAAGTATTCAGCTCCCAGCTGCCTGCAATTTAGCA
>JANHJO010003880.1:155092-165762 GCA_032468235.1 Pseudoxyrhopus heterurus | reverse complement strand
TGACATTGTAAACCGCTTAGAGAGGGTTGCAAGCCCTGATAGGCGGTATATAAATACAGTGCTATTGCTATAATTAACTATGTATGAAATTGAAAGCACCAGGAAAGAGAGGGCTTTATGAGATCATTTTAAGCTCATTCCTGTTGCTTAAGATTATTATTTTTTAATTCTTTTAAGAGCATGCACCATCAGCAACAACGCCAGCACCAACAATTCCAGAAGCAGATTGAAGAGAAGCTGCAATTGTTGAAGCAGCAGCCTTTCAGACCTCCCATAGACCTTTCACCTGAGGCAGAACTTCTGGAGGGTCCTTGTGTCAAGCAAGATGGCTCAGCCACCAGCTCACCGAATATGTCTCCAAAGACGTCAAACCACTCTGGTTACTCCAACCTCTCTGCCTCTGACGTTGGAAGCTGCCTTTCCACTGAACCTGAAGGAGGTGCTAAAACTCGACCGTTTTTTTTTCCAGTGGAATTAGGATTAATGATATTTCCCATCAGGCATAATGGGTCAGAGTTGAGGGTTTGGCCACCATATCTGTGATATTTTTTAAGTTCAGGTTTGTATTAATCTAATGTAACCTGATTTTTAAACACTAGATGAAAATCTCATACAATTATCCACTAAACCAGTGTGTGTAAAAAGTCTTATCTAGCACGGGTCCTCCACCGTACAATATTTCTCATCCTTATAGGAACATTTCAGGATCTGCTATCTTCAAGTGAAGAGCTGAAAAGTTGATTCATCAGCAACCTTTTTTCAATCTGGATCCTTTCTGGATTGGATTTCAGTCCCCATAATAGTTAGAAATCATGACTAATAGCCATGCTGATTAGGCATCACGAGAACTGAAATCCAACACCTCTAAACTAAACCAGGTTAGGGACGTTATGTTGCAGCATTGCAAGTTAACAAAATCTTAGGTCCATGAACTACCCGTACACCTTATTGATACCACTTTAGCGTTTGTTTTCTTTAGTATATTTGAACTGCCATTGTTACCTTTGAAGTCTTGACTGCCTCAACAGAAACTTCTTAATTCCTTTTAATGCTTTTATCTTGATTTTTTGGAGTTGATACTTTAAACAGTTACTGAAAAATGTAATGTGTGGTTCTTTTTCTTCCTCTTTCTTTCATGGCTTTTCAGATGGAAACTCAGGCACCATTGTGGTTGGAAAGATTTCATTCAATCCGAAGGATGTCCTTGGACATGGAGCCGAGGGGACAATTGTTTATAGGTAAAGCAAAAGACATATTTTCAAGAAATATTTCGTAATCTAGTGTTTCATTGATGCGTTTGTAATAAATTACTATAACCAGACAGATGTCCCTGCAGCTCTGTACAGATAGTCCTCAACTTATGACCAGTCATTTAATTACTGTTTGAAGTTATGACAGATTTTAAGAGAAGTTACTTAATCACCCACCCTCAAAGTTACAACTTCCCTCCTCTGCAGTCACGTGATTGCATTTTGCATGCTTGGCAGTCAATTCCCATTTATGATAAATCGCAGCATTCCGCAATCACGTGATCACAATTTGCTCTGTTTTTTGCCATTTTCCAGCAATGCCAATATGCTGGATTCGCTTAACAATCACATGATTCACTTAAGAACCACACGTTTCACTTAACAACCATGGTGATTTGCTTAGGAACATTGTAAAAGCAGTAGTAAAATCAAGCCTGCTCACATGATACCTTGACTTACAACTGCAATCACTAGTAACAAAATTCCAGGCTCCATTGTCGTAAGACAAGGACCACCTGTATATTGTTGAGGGAGACCACCCTTTCTTAAATTTTCCTTCATACCATAAAATCCACATTGATCTGCCTTTTTACTAATTGTAAGAACAGAACCCTTTAGCCCAGCGGTCCCCAACCCATGGGGCACCTGGGACCAGTTCTGTGGAGGGCAGTTTTTCCACAGACCGGGGGGAGGGCCTGGTTTCGCATGCTGCCTGGATCTTGTGTGTGCGCAAATGGGGCTTCGCTTGCGGTGAGGCCTGGTTCGTAGCGGGCTGCGGACCACTGCTGGTCTATGGCCTGAGATTGGGGACCCCTGCTTTAGGCCATCAAATGTGGCTCATTTTAAGAACTTAAAGCACAGCTGAGGAGCCTCCACCTGAACAAATCCTGGCCACCATCCTTTCCTGGATTACTAATCCCACAGTCCACCTGCTTTTTCTAATGTTCAGTCAGAATTTGCCTCCCTGTAACTTAGATCTATTGTTCCATTTTGTACATTCTGGAATGAATGATGCCACACGGGTCCTGATCTTTTTTCATGATGCCCCTTCAGGTACTTGAAAAGTGCTACGAAATGCACCCAGTTGCTATGATCGTCTGTGCTTTTTGAGGATGCTGTGAAATTATATGTGGATGATGCAATCTGCCTTTCCTGTTTATTCAATCTTAGGAGGGACTCAGGTGGCATCACTGTCAGTTTATTGTAGCCCTGATAGTTTTTTCGCTGCCTTTCCCATCATACTTTCTTAGCAGATTCTTCCAAAGACCAAGAAAAACTTACACTGTGACTTTATACTAATTACTTTGCACAGTGCGCCTCTCTGCTACCCATGTCACTTTTTACTTTCAGGTTAGAAAAATACACTACCCTCTGGCAGAGTCCTCTTTGCAATACTATAAGGAGCCCCCTCCCCCATAAATGTATCCACAGCCTAGGATATTCTTTCTAAACCAGATTAAGAATCTCTTGAAATACTATTGTAAGCTTCTTAATGCCGTATTCGAGGTGAGATCCTAACTGACTGCATGGATGAATGCTAAATCGTTGCCCCCTTGTACGTTGGAATATTCACAGGGGCACGTTTGACAACAGAGATGTTGCTGTGAAGAGAATTCTTCCCGAATGTTTCAGTTTTGCTGACCGGGAGGTCCAGCTTCTGCGTGAATCTGATGAACACCCTAATGTAATCCGCTATTTCTGCACAGAGAGGGACCGCCAGTTCCAGTACATTGCTCTGGAACTCTGTGCTGCCACCTTACAGGAGGTAAACCTGAATTATATATCTTTTGTGTGTTTGTTATTATCATCATTGTTGAACAAATTTATACGGCTGACCAACTCACAACAGGCAATTTATGACATTAAAATTCACCACATAAAAACGTATTGACCCTCCTCTTCGCTTTCAGGTTTAAACCCAGTCTACTGGTGAAACTTGGCAGCCTCTTATCCCCATTGGCTGAATGTCTGTGGAGATTCTCAGTCATCCAGGTCATAGTTGTCCCAAAAGTGCTTTCTCGAGAGGCAACTGGATTTTCTTTGTTTTTCCTTGAAGACGTTTTGCTTCTCATCCAAGAAGCTCCAGAACTGAAGAAGCTTCATGGATGAAACAGAACTGAAGAAGCTTCTTGGATGAGAAGTGAAACGTCTTCAAGGAAAAACAAAGACCAGTTGCCTTTTGAAAAAGCACCTTTGGGACATTGACTGAGTGTGCCAATCAAAACAAATCCCATTGCACCCTCAAGCTGTCTCTTCCTCTGGTATCTATACTAGATAGCGGATACAGTTTTGGGCTTTTTCCCCTTTGCATCTCACTCACCCGGAATCTTTCTGGCTCTCCTGTAATTTGAAGGCTTTGCCTCTGCCTCTTATCTCTCTTGCTCTTGAGTAAACTTTGTATCTCTCTTCCTTTAAAGTCTTCCCTTAAAAACTCCTAGGTCCCTTGTCTCCTTAGGCTACCTCTTCTTCCCTTTGCCCGGTGCCTCAGGGCTGATCTTCTGCTTCTCCTCTCCTGTCTCCCTTTGTGCATCTCTCTATGTCCAATCTGCTGTTATGTGGTGGAATCCCTGAACTTACAGCTCCACAAGAGAATCTTGTTTCCTCTGGTTTTGCCTCCTTCTAATTACAAGGCTCTGTAACTCAATTTTTTGCACCCAAACATTTCAGAGCAAGCCCCAACCGGTTTACACCATTCATTTCCCAATTCTACTGCTACTTTCTGGGTTGCACACACTTCATGGGAAGTGTAGTCCCAAACACCAGATGGTCATTTGGTTACTTCTCCTGCAGAAGTCTACAGAGATTCTCAATCATCCAGGTCACGGTTGCCCTAAAGGTGCTTTTCCAAAATTTTGGAAACCTTCTCATCCTCTTCCTTCTCATCCTAGAAGCTTTTTAAGTTCTGACTGAATGGTTCAGTCCAGTCAGAAATGAAGAAGGTTCTTGGATGAGAAATGAAATGTTTTCAAGGAAAAAAACAAGTTGCCTTTTGGAAAAGCACCTTTGGGGGATCTCCTACAGAAGTTACACATGCATGCTTATCCAGAAACAAATTGCTGCTTGGTTTGCTTTCTAGAGAAACTACAGAGCATTGCAACGTTAATCTTGTTCTGATTTTGTGTATGTGTAATTTTAGTATGTGGAACAGAAGGACTTCAGTCATCATGGCTTGCAGCCAATCACCCTCTTACAGCAGACCATGTCTGGCATGGCTTATCTTCACTCTCTCAATATAGGTAAGAAGCCCTTTTATTTTAACGGGCAGCTCTCTCCCTGCCTTTTTTAAGGGAAGAATTAGAGGCTTAGTTTGGGGTGGCAGGATAATATTTTTCAGGGAATTGAGGAAGCTTCTGGGGTTGTGAGATGGAAAGTAAACAGATTAAGGCCAGAGCTACTGTTTTGTGTAATGGCAGCATTATATATTGGCTGGAAGTTGATGAGAAGATGAGAAGTCAGCGTAACAAAGGTGGGATAAAAATCTAGGAATTAGATATATAATGAGGGGGACACTAAAGAGCTGAACATCTCTTTTAGTGAGCTGCATAACCCATGAACTATAGGGTTGACTTTCTTCTCTAAGAGGAAAAATGGGAAAGATGCATGTTATTAAAAGAAGGTCATTTCTGCACCAGTGACTTTATATCATTATAACAATGGCTGGGGGAGGGAGAGGGGGTTGCTACGAAGAAGCTGTTGTGTAGCATCCCTAGCCATCATAACAATATAAAACCTACACTCGGGACTCTTATGGTGGTACCACAGGGGTTCAATGATGACAGATGATGCCATAAATAAGCAGTATGAGAATAAGCCAAGTCCATAATTAGACTGGATTTTGAGATGAGGTCAGCATCCTGAAACAGTGAGTTCTTTTCTCATTCGGGGTCTTCCTCATGCCTTCCTTTCAGTCCACAGAGACCTGAAGCCCCACAACATCCTCATCTCTATGCCGAACGCCCATGGCAAGGTAAAAGCCATGATTTCCGACTTCGGCCTCTGCAAGAAGCTTGCAGTTGGCAGGCATAGTTTTAGCCGCCGGTCTGGAGTCCCAGGCACCGAAGGTTGGATTGCTCCGGAGATACTGAGCGAGGACTGCAAAGAGAATCCGGTAAGTCAGAAGCATTTTGCTCGTTTGCTTTGGATCTTTTTTTTTTGCTGGGGTTTCCTTGAACGGCGATTTGAAACAAGGCACATATTTATGTGGTGGCATCTTTTTCCTTTCTCTCATATGAAGAAGGTGAGAAGCAGGGTAGGATATCCTGTAGAAGTTTGAAAGGATATACCTCTGGGACAGAGTTTTCCTTCCTAACAAGAAAGAGAAATCTGATTCCTCTTTAGGATAAAGTCAATCTTTAATAAGGTCTTAGACCGGCCTAGCTCTCTTTAGATAAGTGTGAATTTTGGAGTTCAGTCAGAAATTCCTTTTTGAATGAAGAACACAGAAAAGGGGCAAGGAAGGAATGTTTCCAATCTCTCCTTGATCAATTGGGAGAGTCAAGTCATCAGCAATCTGATCTTGTTTTGGGTTTCACAAAATGCTGTAATACAGTGGAGAATAACAGTATTTGTAATTTCTGAATTTTTTTAAATAGTATTTTACAGTTCCAGCTTCTTCTCTTGTCTTTTTCAAAGTTCAAAGTCTTTCAAAACCCACTCAGGTTCCAAGGGTTTCAATTTTAGAATAAATGAATACATTGAAATCAAAGGCAGCTGTTCTCATCCCTAATACAGCACTCAAGGATGAATTAACATTATTAGGTAAATCTTTCAATTTAAGACAGCACCATACTATGATTTGATTTGACTTAAACTGAATCTATTTCCTTTGTGTAGAGTTGTATCATATCTAGAACTGCACAATGAAAAATAATATATGTAATGCTGAGGAAAGAGAATGTTTCAGATGTGTTTTGAACAAAAAATAAGGAGGCACACTTAGAAAAGTAATTTAGGAAAAAGGAATAAAAATTAAAGCGTTCAAGAAAGCCCCCTTGTGTCAAACAACATGTACTACCAATGCAAGAATATCACATATTACTTTGAAATTAATATAGATTTAAATTTTTATTACTTATGTATTCAGCTAAATGCAAGATTTGCCTTGTGCAATACAACCTCTGTATTCACAAGTTCTGTAAATTATATTTAACCGTACTATTTATCTTTAGAATTTTAGTAAGGTACTATAAATAATCCTGTTGAAATTCTAATATTTCTTATGTCTTAGAAATTTATCTTTCTTTAATATGGCCAACATTCATTCGTTCATTCATTCAATCAATCAATCAATCAATCACTGGATTTTTAAGGCAGTCCAACTCCCAAAAGCTGCTCAGTGGCTTATAATCTTGTTAAAGATGCTGTATAATAATATTTTTTTAAAATGGTTCTCTTGTAGACCCACACAGTGGATATTTTTTCAGCTGGTTGTGTTTTCTACTATGTGATATCAGAAGGCAACCATCCATTTGGCAAATCCCTGCAGCGGCAAGCCAACATTTTACTGGGCGCCTACAGTCTGGATTTCCTAAATCCAGAGATCCATGGTAAGCAGGCTGGGATTCAGTCGTTGATGATGATGATGATGTTTGTGGCATGGATACCTCCATAGGTCCAGCACTGATGTTTAGGCTACGTGTGAAAATTGATGGTTGAGTTGGGGTTATATTTTGTACTGAAGAATTTTCTGTGTGTATTATATGTATACAAGGAGTGATAAAATCTCACTGATTTCTGTAGAAGATGGCTGAATTCAACAGTGGATTTTTTTGTATGTTATCTTGGATTTATTCAAAGTTATAATTGATTGTGCAGTCAGCCAAATATTTAGACTGGATTTGGCATGTTGTCCACCAATGATAATCCATCCAGACTATATGTAAATTGGTTTTTCAGCTTTTCCAGTTCTTCAATCAAATTTTCCATTTTATCAATCAGAAGTCAATCTTTTTTACCTCTGCTTTTCTTTTTATTTCGTTCTGTTCTTCTGGAAGGATGCTACTTTTTCTAAATAATATTGGATGTTGTTCATTATTATGCCTGTACATAATACAGGCATAATAGTGAACAACTATTTTAAACAGTGTACATACAACAGGACTGTCAAACTCACAGCCCACGGGCCGGATGCATCACGCGCTGGCCATGCCCAGTTTAGGGAAGAGGAAAAAAGTCATGATACGTCACATGACGACACCGTGATGACACAAATTTGACACCCCTGGTGTACAATTTAAACATTGCAGGCAAGCATGTTATTGGCTAGTTGTTTTCTGGTGTGATCCCTTTTGCTGGGTCTTTTTGAATCAGATAAGCTTTGCCACTTATTTACCTGTCACGGATGTTTCCTTTATGCAATGCTTCATTAAGCTGTTTAGCTATAACTGGATGTGCACTAATAAGTTATTTGAGCAAAAAGCCATGCAGTTCATCATTTCCATGAGATACCCATTTTTTAATTTTTAACTCAATTTTTAACCATTTACGCTGTTATTATTAGTTCTTTCATTTGATTTTTACTAAATTCATCTTCAAATTCTGTTATCTATCCAGCATTTTTATTATAATCTTTCTGACTTTCCTATAGATCTTCCCACAACTGGATTGCTTCTTTTTTGTTTGGTTTTCCATTTTCTGAATTGCTAACTGCCCTTTATTCTTTTGTAGAATTGCCTCTGGTCTGATTGAGATGGGAGATTTTGCTTAAATTGGATGATATAACGTTCAATATTCCCTACAATTGCTATTATTTGTTGCTTTACGATTTCCAACTTTTCTTCCATTTTTCTGGTGCTAAACCAATATTTTTTTAAATTAGGTTTATACTGGTTCTTAGATTCTTCCTTCTTTTGGTCTTTCATGTTCATTACATTGCTCATATCTGAGTCTAATTTTTTTATCTTGGCCTCCAGTCTAATTTTCCACTTTGGGGATGATGATGATGATAGCTCTGAAACAGCTGAACCACAGCAATCCAATCTCTAATCTAATCTAGTGCATTTTATTTATTTATTAAATTTATGTGCCACCCATCTCACTCTGAAAAGTGACCCTGGGCACATTGTGCAATTCCCATCAAATGTGGATTGGATTACATTTGGATTATGTAGCAAACTATACTTCGGTTTACTGATGAATAGTAGTAGCATTCTGGACCAAGCAACTCTGACAGTGCCATCAACTTTTCCTGCAGGAGCAGTGAAGATAACACAGGCAATGCCATTAAGATCTATCCATATGTTATCCAGATCAGCCACAGAAGAAACCTATTGTGGTGTTTTTTTCAGGCACTGGGATTGTAGGTTTTGGCTTTCTACCTCCTAAGGGAGAAAATACTAGCTCTGTAAATAGGCTCTGAATATTCCAATTTGTTTTGGTTTTGTTTCCACAGAAGACATTGTTGCACGTGACTTGATAGAGCAAATGATAAATATGGATCCTCAGAAACGACCTTCGGCTAATTGTGTCCTGAAACACCCTTTTTTCTGGAGCTTAGAGAAGCAGCTTCAATTTTTCCAGGTTGGTCATGATTTTTTTTTGTGTGTGAACTTTTCAACTTTGCCTGCTATAAATCTGAACTACATTATACTCAGAAATATGGAGATTTTAATAGCAATTGGGACTGGGATTGCCATTGCTAAGTGACGCGGTCATAAAACTGGATGTCATGTGAATGCATTGCTTAGCGACAACAATCCTGGCAGTGCTAATTGACTCAGGTTGCACGGGTCATTAAGCGGGAAATAGTAGGAGTCCCAGGTAAGGAATGTGAGGGTGCCCAGAGGAGTTGGAGGTGTTGGGGGAGGTCTGGGATGGCTGGTATAGGTCATGTGTATTGGGGGAGAGCTTGGGAGGCCTGGTGAAGGCCACGTGCAAGCGCAGGAAGGCAGGAGGGGTTGTATGGCATGGCATGAGGGCAGGAAGGACGGGATGGCATGGGATGGCGCAGGATAAGTGCAGGAAGGCTGGGCATTGGCTGTGTGATGCAGGTATGAATGCAGGAGTGCCCGAGGCTTGGCTTTTCCATTGAGAACAATCACTGCTTTAAATGGTCGCTAAAAGGATGGTTGGTAAGTGAGGATTACCTGTAGCACTTTGTACCTTCTGTTGCTTAGGATGTATAAATGATGCCTTAACTAACTGCCTGGATAAGTTATGCAGAATAATAACGCTGGAGGAATGAACTGTGCAAAATTAGCAGTTTGTACCAGTTAACACTTTTTGCATATGCGGTTGGCAGAATTCCTATTTTTTTGTGAAAGCCGTTCAGATTGCTTGGAAATCTAATTTACTCTTCTGGTGAAGAATACAGCTTTACCTATGAAACGTTTATAAATCAATATAAGAAATATTCAAAATTAGGTTGTATGTTATGTTTGTTATGCTATGTATGTTATCGTGTTATCGTATTATATCCGCTTTATAGTGCAGATTGAACCCTTGCTAACTCTTTTAGCAATTAAGTACCAAGGGCCACAAACTAGAATCCTTGCCTGGCCTGGCCTGATTCCAGGGCCACAATTGCACTAAAGCCGTCGTTGGTTTAGCCACAGCTTTTGAGGCCCTGCTGGTGGTTGCTTTGGAGCAAGGAGGGTGTCTGCAGGGCAGGTCCCTCTCTCAGTTTCTGCTCCCTCCTCTTGAGCTTAGGACCATGAGCTTGATCAAAGCACAGATCATATTGGGGGGGGGGGGGACCCCAAGGATGTAGTGAAAGCAACCCCAGCATCTTTTTCTTTTGCCCATTGGAGAAGCTTTCGAGGTGGGAGCCCATGTAAGCTGGAGCCAAACTTGATGGGCTATAAATATCTGATATTAATTGCAGGACGTGAGTGACCGGATAGAAAAAGAATCTCTAGATGGTCCAATAGTGAAGGAGCTGGAGAGAGGAGGAAGAGCTGTGGTGAAGATGGACTGGAGGGAGCACATAACCGTCCCGCTTCAGACAGGTTCGATTTTATTTTGCTTACTTTCAGAGAGAACTACTGTATTGTTTCACTCATCTCGAATGCTGAAATAGCTCTAGTTACAGTTCTAAAAGTCTTAATTTGAATGTTTCTTGGCAGATCTTCGAAAATTCCGGTCCTATAAAGGGGGCTCGGTAAGAGATCTCTTGAGGGCAATGAGGAACAAGGTACGTGTGTTTTGGGATCGCTGATTGTTTCTCAGACGCGGTTCTGGCTTCTAAATACGGGGAGTCAGGCTGAGATGCTGATTCATTGTCATAGATGCCTCTCATATTCACATCGATTGCGATTTCGCAGTTACTTTGCAGTTAAATCCAGAAACAGTTCTGATCGTGGGCTTTCTAAAATTTGTGTCTGAATAGAGTGGGGCTAAATAAAGAAGATTTGATTAAGTAAAACCGGCCCAGGCTGCTGTCCAGCCCTGGGCCATGGCCTGTTGGGAACCAGACCGTGGAAG
>JANHJO010003880.1:143562-154992 GCA_032468235.1 Pseudoxyrhopus heterurus | reverse complement strand
AAGCAGCAGGCGAGCACACGCGCAAAGCTCCATGTGTGTGACCAGTGCGGGCCTACCACTTGGCAAAGGGAGCTGCACGGTGCTCGCCCCCCACTTCCACGGTCTGGTTCCCAACAAGCCATGCCCAGGACGGGTCTGCAGCCTGGGGTTTGGGGCCCCTGGTTTTAATCAGTCTTCTGCAGCTTATTTATTTAGCCCTGCTCCATTCAAACACAAATTTTAGAAAGCGCATGATCAGAATTGGTCTGCGTAGCCAGGAAAGTTGGGGACCACTGGATTAAAAGACCTTCCAACATTGAATGTCAATATGAAAGGCCAATTCCCTGAAGTGACCATGAGCAACAGCTCTAGGAGAAGAGGATTGAGTACAAGTAGTGCTCACTTAACGACTAGTCGCTTAGTGACCAGTCAAAATTACAACGGACCTCTCCAGAGCTACTTTCGACCTGTTTTTGAAGTTCCAGCAGCTGCGCACACCTTGATTGCCTTTTGGGCACTTGGAAACTGGCTTGCATTTGCAGCATCCTGCAGTCACATGACCATGATTTTTGGCACGTTTGGGCAGTTTGGACTTCCAGTTTCCAGCAAAAAAAAAAGCCCATTGGGGAAAACAGGCTTGCTTAATGACCACCAATTGCTTCATAGCATTTGCTTAGCAAACACCGGAAGAAAGATCATAGAATCAGGCATGCTCACATGGTGACACACCTAATGACTGCCATGACTTAGGACCGTAATTCTGAGTTCAATTAGGGTCGTAAGTCAAGGACTACCTGTATTATTTCCTGATCAGTTTTCCCCCATGTTGCTATTTGTGACAATGGAGAAACCACTGATCTTTTTCTTAGCAGGGTAATTAGCAGTTGCAAACATCTAATTTACACCATAAAAATGGCAAAAAAAATAAAATAAAGGCTTGTTTTTTCAGTAAAGGATCAAGCAGAGCTGCTTTTCTTTAAAAAAAACTCAGGAAAGTCAAAGGTTTCTCTTATCTTGGATACCCTGATCTGATGAAAATGCTTGATATAGTAATGCAGGCAGACTATTACAAATAACATTTTAAAAACGTGAATTTCTGATCAACGTAAGCGAGCACATGCCTACCCTTGCCCCTTTCTTCCTCCACTTACAGAAACATCACTATCGAGAACTGCCTCCGGAGGTGCAGGAGACCCTGGGATCTGTCCCAGATGATTTTGTGGCCTACTTTACGTCGCGTTTTCCTCATCTTCTGCTACACACTTACAACGCGATGCGCATCTGCTGCCTGGAAAGACTGTTCCAGCCTTATTATATGCAGACCTCGGCCAGGCAGGTGTTTCTGGGAGATGCTGTTTGACAGTTGGAGTTGTCTTGCACATTACAGGGCCGAGGCATTCGGCCGGCCTTAGCAGGGTGACTTGACAGACTGCAAAAGAGTGAACCAAAACCAAAGCAGACTCTTTTGAGACCCGGACGTCTCCAACGTGCCTTGTACTCTGCCTGCTCTGACTCAGGAAGGAAATTCCAGGTTGTATTCGAATCGAAGGGAGACGGGATGGGACCAGGACCCAGGCTTCTAAAGCAGGAGCAGTCCAAAGGAGTTCCCAAGAGGGGAAAAAAAATGAGGTGGGGTATTTCCCCATCTCAGCTTGCGGTTTCAAAGAGACCCCTGTCCTATGGGGTCTTCTAATAATGGCATTCAGGCATTTTTACTGCACAGAATGGTGGTTGTTTTTTTTAAAGGATTGAAATTATAACATTGCCAAGCACCTTTTGGATCTCAGGAAGAGAATCCTCTTAACCGTAGCATGCTCTGTACCACTGCCAGCTTATGTACTTGAAGCAGACAGGAAATAATTTGGAAAGGGCATGTGAGGGTAGATCGAACATGTCTGATCCAATACAAACATGTGCCCCCTCCCCTCCCTCGCCACTGTCCCTGTCTCGGTCTCCAAATACATTTGCGCAGATCTCAACTTGTCCTTGAAATCACCAACCTGTACAACTTCTGTACAGAGCTACTAGCTTGCCGATATGGAATTGTAACGTTAAACTCTACATAGCTAGAGAAAATTATTCCAATGCTATTTCAGGTTTCTTTTCAAGAATGTGAGTAGTTAGCTGTGTAATTGAAACATAAGAATTGACAGAAGTGCTTTATTTCGTTTGTCAGATTAAGACAGTAACTCTCTACTCTTCGCGGGAGTGCTACTGAATTCAGTGGGGCTTGTTTCTGAATAGACAAGTATAAAATTGCACTGTAAGATGTTCGCCCAAATGAACACTTAGTAGGGAGAAAAAAAGATTTGGGTATAAATTACCCTTTAAAAAGTATAGGGTCCAGTTAGGTCATTCAAGCCCAGTTTTCTTTACGCACAGGCTTTTGTGGGAAGCTAAATGGATGGACTTGCTTCCCGCGCTGAAGGAGGTGGTTTTTCTCCTTTCCAGTATCTTTAAAACTAGGGCGTGTAGTTTTTATACGTGCAGAACAAATAAGAATCCCCAATGGCGTGCTCCAAAGTTGACCTATTTGTAATGCTCTTTTGCAAAATATTTATTTTGTGTATTTATATTTATTTAATTTTTATCACAAGTTAGTACCGCATTGAAAATGGTACAGGTGAAAACATGCCAAATTGCTCTTTTTCTAATAAAAACAAAGCCCTCTTCAGGGTAGTAATTCATTTAAAAAAAAAAATAAACATGAAGAAGGAAAACCATTGAAAGCATCTTTTCCATTGACTTGCTCATTTTCGTTCAGTTGGATAAAAATGTTTTTTTTAAGATGAGGAGGTTTTTAATCTACATTCCTGTGCTTGTTGTGAGTCTTAAATTAGTAAATTATTAATGGCTAATTGTGTGATCGGGCATTATTATGGGGACTTGGTTTCTGCTTTGTCTTTTGTCCTGTTTATTTGGGCTTTATATTACAGGGAGATTTTTTTTCCTAGTTTTAGGATACACAGTGAATATTAAGGTAAGATATCCAAAGAGAAACATTACAGGATTTCAAAGCTTGAAAATAATGATAGTCTTAACCTAACTTAATTGAAATCATATTTTTGTAGTTCTATTTGTACAGGACTTTTATATTTCTTCTGAATAAGAGCTTCACACAAATCAAGAATAAAAGTAGATTTTTGAAACAGTTGTATATTGTCCTTTATTTCAAGTTTCTGTGCACAGCTTCTTTTCATCTGAAGGGAGGCTTTGAAGCCTTTTTTCCCCTATACTTTCGTAGTGCCTTCATATTATTAAGAATGAAAAACATTCTTAGCTACGTAGCCTTTGCAAACCAAAGTCCTGCAGAATTAATCATAACTTCAAGCTTCAAGATTGAAACAAATGGTTAGAGGATAAATCAATAATTATGTTGTTTTTCTGATCTATGTACACTACTAGGCTGTGGCCTATTTGGAATCAGGCTGTGTGAGTGGCGGGCTGGCACATACGCGCAGCTCCACTCACACGAGTGGCACCCCAAAGGCTTCTCTTCTCTCTCACGTGAGGGGAGTTGCGCGCATGCAGGCCAGCTCGCCACTCACGTGGCCTGGTTCCCCTCTCCCCTGTCACATTGAGGGCAGGCCACAAAGCTTCCTGCCCTCGATGTTCCAAAGGCGGAGGCGTGAGAGCAGAGGCTGAGTGGGACAAGCGCGTCATGCTTAGCTTCACTGACTCATCAAGGCTGCCTGCGCGGGATATCTGATCCACTTTTGAAGCGTCGGGCAGCTTTATTGAGTCTGAAGCAAAAGACCGCACTCCCAAAGGCTTAATTTCTCCACGTCAAAACCTTTTGCAATTGAACAAGAGTGTGGAGATCTTGCGCTCCTTTGCAAAAGGTTTTGGCGCAGAGAAGCCTGAAGGAGCGCAAAACCGAACCCCAAAGGCTTCTCTCTTGTGGGAGTGGAGCTGCGTGCATGCTAGCCCACCACTCACGCAGCCTGGTTTCCCTCTTCCCCCCAGCCAGACTGCCAAGCCACAAAGGTTGGGGACTGCTGCACTATGTGTGTACATTGGCCACATACTATAGAGAGTTACACCAAGACCTGTATAACAGGATGGCAACACATAAGCCTCTTGCAAAATTTTAATCTCCCATTCTTTTCGGACCGTAGGGAAGAGGTTTATGCAGAAGGTTTAACATGAAAGTTTACTTGGCAGAAGGAATATTTTAAAAGGTAACATTGGCTCCCTCTTCCAAAAACAAAATATCCAAAAATCACAGATGGTAAGATCTTTATTTGACTCAACCAAAACTGTACTGAACAAGCAAAAACATTTTAAAAAAATAATCAAAAGAGCTCTTAAACTCTCTCTTATATTCTCCCTATGGATTGTCTGATATGTGTAGCTTCTGGAATACCTGGTTCATATCTTCAAATCTGTTACACAAAATACTGTGTTCATCTGGATACTTGACTATGTAATAATGCTTTTATAATCATTATTCCCAACAGAGCCAAGATATGCGAAGGTCATGTATTTTCCCTTTATTTCCAGAAAGACCCTCAAATTAAGCACTAGACTAGAGCCTGTCAGGATAGTGCAACCCCATCCAGAACCCAATTGAAATAAGAAACTCTCCAATTGCCAGAACTGGACTACCCAACATGCATTGACTCTCAAACCTAGTAGAGTTAAGTCAATGCCTGTCCTTCTCCATTCAGCTTCCCTTAGCCTCAAGATGCTGGAGCAGATCTTTCATAGACTCCCTGGGTCAGCCAGGATTGAAGGTAAATAATTATCAAGCATACTGAAGACACACTATCATGTTGATGGGTGACTTCCCACAGTGGTTTCACAAAGAGATGCTCAGAAGAAGCAGAAAGATGGTAGATCCCTGCAACACCCCTCAAACCAGAGGTCTAACAGTAGCCCACAGTTCTGGAGGAAGAAGAAAAGCCACAACACATTGTAGCTCTCACATAGGCCTTCATTTGAGTATTTCAGTCATTAATCTGTCCTGATGGCATGTTCCTTCCTCAAAATCATACCGATCTCCTCCTTTAATGCTGCACTTGGTGATATATTTTCTACTTCTTTTAAAACTTAGTACACAGCTTTTTCTAAGTCCATCTATCACCATTTCATAATGATATACTTCTGCATCCTCTCCTGAAATAAATATTTAATTAATATTTTAAAAACATAATCTATGCTTTCTACTACACTCAGCAACTGATAATTTGGCTCAAACACAACATAGTTCTACATAAATATTAATGAAGGAGTGATTGGTGGCCTGTATTTCTTGTTCTTCACTCATCATCAATTGCTTATACCTGTTTAGTCCTTGAGATATGATCATAATGGATCTTGCCCAAGCCTCAAAAGACCTCTCCCACCCCTAAGACACCCCATGCTCCACCTCCCCTTGAGTCTCCGCACGTTTTCCCTCTCCACTGAGCCCCGGAGCTTTCCAAAAGGCACTGCAGACCTTATTGATGAAGCAGAATGGCATGGTCATGTGGTGCAATTCTGGAAGGGGCCACCATGTTTTTGCAATAGCCAAATTGAACTCTGGTAGCTGCAAACACCGCCACCGCTTCCAGAATTGCACCACGTGACCATACAATAATTTATTTTATTTTAATTATAGTTTAATAATTATTTTTATTATAGTTGCTTGACCAATAATTTATTGGTCAAGCAATAATTTAAGAGAATTTAGACTATGTACAATCATTTGGATTGTCTCTGTATATTGTAATCCCTCCATGCAAATTCAGGGCCAGGATTTAATGTACCCTATGCAATTACCATATCTAAAGGGCACCGGTACATTCCCAGAAGAGGGTTTGAACCCCATAAAAATATTTGTGACGATGCACATATGATGTAAAGACAGATCTGGATGTATACAGGTAGTCCTCAACTTACAACAGTTCATTTAGTGACGGTTCAAAGTTACAATGGCACTGAAAAAGTGACTTACGGGTATGACAGTTTTCCACACAACTATTGCAGCATCTGGATGGTCATGTGATCAGAATTCAGATGCTTGGCAACTGACTCATATTTATGACGGTTGATGATCCACCTCAGTGCTTATTCAGGAGAATGAATCCTATAAGCCTCTTGGAAATTTCCTTTCTCCCTTATTTCATTTACAGTCTCACCCTTCCTTGCAACCATTATCAATATTTTAGGAAGCAGAGGTGTTCTGCTCCAAAGCAGAAAGAGCTTCAAGACCTGAACTGGATTCTTTACCGCGTGTGTAGAAATCCCAGAAAGTGCTGGGAGAAGACAGAAGAGGATCTTTTTTTTTTTTAATTTAGAAAATCATTACAGGGATGAATGTAGGTGAGGACTGTACATTTGTTTTAATAGCTGAAAACATTTACACTGTTAACTGTAGAAACAGCTGGGTCATCAAACATTTTTCTCATTTCCTTCAAATCGTTTTAATACAGTTACTTCAGATTCAAGGAGGAGCTGAAGTTCACATCAAAAAAATAAAGAAAAAAAACCCTCCCACCTCTCAGAAAATAAAGCCAAAAACTCACACCGAGGGAAGGTAACTGTATTTTTTTTTTTTAAATGTGGTGCCTTGAAAAACGAAACAAAAAGTGACGTAACATACAGCAGGTAGGGTTCTACCACAAAGTCCTTGGATGTGAGGAGAATTCAGGCACAAAATGCAGCCAGAAAGCAATAGGCAAGGGGAAGAAAGGAGGTGAGTTTGGAAGATGGCCTATCCCTGTCCGTTTCAACCAGAAATTCAGCTGTTCAGCGGCAAGAGATCCTGTCACTACACCAGGGGTCCCCAAACTTGGCAATTTTAAGACTTGTGGACTTCAACTCCCAGAATTCTCCAGCCAGCATAGCTGGAGTTGAAGTCCACAAGTCTTAAAGTTGCCAAGTTTGGAGACCTCTGTACTAAACCCTGGACTCTTTGAAACCCTCAACATTCTTGTAAAGAGATGCCATCTCTGTGGGGGTTGTGTATCCACAAGGTGTATGGATTCACACACGTATGCAAACACATGCAATTGCCTCCACTACACAAACTACCAAGCTATCAGTGCTGTGTATGTGCTTTGAACCTGTTCTTTCCAGAACTAAGAGCTAATCTACCCCAAAGGAAGGGACGTTCTGTTTGCTGCAACTCTTTCCAGTTCATCGTCTATTAAACCAATACAATTTAAATTAGTTATATTCCAGGTGCCTGGATGCCTGCCTTTCTACACCAAGAAAAAGAATGCAAAAATTCAGGCTGGCTCAGTCTGCTGCCCTTTCGTCAGACTGAGCTAAGGAAAACTCTCCTCCACTCCATGAACAAGTACAGTACCAGGGAAGGAGCTGTTATTTTCCCTCTGCTCGGCCACACAATGGACTCTGTAATCCACAGGCTGGAAATTTTGCTCAGTTCTTCTACTCAAAAGCATAATTGGAGGACTTACAAGGAGAACAGACAAACAGCCAAACAGAAATAAGATACAGAGGGAAAAAACTTCCGAGACCTCTGTACCTTCCAAATGCTTTTGTTGCTTGCTTTTCTGTTACGCCTGGGCTCTGTTTTCACTGTGAAAGGACAGCCCCTACGCCTGCTTGAGACAAAATGCCAACCCAGGTTATAGTCCTTCCCCATGAGCTTTCCAGGGGCTTCAAGGTCCACCTCTGGGATCAATATCGTTCTCTTTTCCTTGACTTTCAACAGGATTTGTGCCCGCCCTCGACTGAGGAACAGCACGGCGTAGACTGAACGATGGCGCTTCCGCTGAACGAGGGCTAGTGAGGCATGGCTGTTATTCTCATACTCTGGGAGGCTATGGGGTAGGTCACCATGGGAGTAGTGGCATGGCTCATGGTAATGCCCCCCAGAGGCTGAGCCATCGACACAGCCACCGGCGCTACCGAGACAGCTACGGGGGCCATAGATACAGGGGGAGCCATTCCCTGGGCAATGGTCTGAGCCAAAGCTGCTGACAGCGGGGTGATTTCAGGGTTCATAGGAGGGGCTGCGTTGCTCGGGGGTGCTGCCTGCGCTCCTGCGGGGGCTACCAAATCCTGCTGGGAGACGGGGCGTGGCTGCAGGGCCTGGCTGCTCAGAGTCGTGTGAGTTTGGGCAATGCTGTGGTTATAGTTGGTCACAGTGCCCACGGTCGGGGCCAGAGTCTGCTCGGTGACCGTAGGCGTGGAGCTGAGGGTCATCACTTTGGCCTGGTTGCGGAATTGGGCGTTCTGTTCCAAAAGGACCTCGTTGGTGGCCAGGAGGTTGTTGACCTGCTTTTTGAGGTCTTCTACTCTTTTGCGGAGCATGATGTTTTCTTCTTCCAGGAGACGATATTCCACCGTGCGCGGACTAGTGAAGTTGTATTCATACGTTTCAAAGTGGAGCCCGTCCACTCGCCGCCTTTTGAGCACAGGGTCGTGGTCATCATAGCATCGGTCAGAGTCATACATTGGGTCATAGGGGTCATAGCGACGCACAGGGGTGGTGATCCCCTGTTCCCGGGTAGTCAGGCCCCGGGCATCGTATTCATAATCCCGCTGCAGGTGCTGGAATTTGCACTTGGCCCCACGCTGGCAATCCCCCTTGAGAAAATCTCGGCAGATGGGAACCTCTTCCTTGCTGTTGGGGAGGTCAGCTGGGGACAGGCCAAGCCCGGCTGCCACTTTCTGGCGGAGGCGTGGGGGAAGCTCCCCGGTCTTTTTGTAACAGTCTTCGTCCTCTTTGGTGCCGTGGATGAAGCGGCAATTGATGCGGACGCACTCCTTGTTCTGAAAGTCGTGGCAGAAAATGAACTCATTCTTGCTGACCCCCAAGTTGGTCACCTCGTTGATGTCAGGATGGCGGAAACGGCAACGTTTGCCCCGCTTGCAGACGTTGCGCAGGAAGTCTCGGCAGATGTCATCGGCGTTGGCACTTGCCTCATCGCTACCACTACCGTTATAGGTGTTGTCACGGTCAGGCATCTTGTCACGGCTGCGTCCTTCAATCAAGCAACTGTGCAGGAGAAAGAATGAAAGGGAAAAGAGGCCATGAACAGATCTCATATTTTTATTTATTTGTAGTTAGATTCGTATATTGCATTAATCCACCTTTTAAGAATGTTGCATAGTCGACTGGTTGGTTGCAATATTTCTACCGTACAGTTTACAAACAACTATGGTTGGTTTAATGCAACACGCTAAGTTAAAGTCAAATTGTGTTATGGATTAATAAAAAGTGTAAATATAGTTTTTTACCTTTTGGTAATTGCCCTGACCTGTAACTTTATTTTACAGCATTTAATTAGATTACAGGAGCTCAATACCGCTATTTTAATATTTTTCTCCTATTCTGCCAAAGGGAAGGGGATGGATATAGAATTTTATTTTACTATTTCATATCTTCTTTTTGTTGTTTTTATAATTCTCACTTTTTAACTTATTATATAGGTTGGCCTTGATTATGGTAGTGCTGATTGTGGATCCTATAAAATGGTCACATTATTCAAATGTACACTATTCAAAGCAGTATTTCTAGGGAAAACAGGGTAATTAGTTCCAACTCAAGAGAAATAGAAAAAATTTAAATAGAAACTTTGATATGTTTATTTATGAAACACAACAGTAAAAGATTAAAAGTGCACTTACAACTTCTATTTTTAACAAGTCACAGATATAGAAATATTTGTTATAGCTATAGAAAGAAAAAAGAAAAAAATGAATATCATTCCTATCCATTTTCTATATAGAAAATAGATAGGACATAGATTTCATAATATTTAAGAAAAAAGAAGCTGGAGGATAAGTGCACATCCAAAGCACACCTGCTGATTCCTGTATTCTGCTCTAGCTTTTCCAAAACGACTCTCTCCTTTTTTAAGCTTTCCTCCAATGGAACCTTCCTTTTCTCCATTTTGCACGTATGACAATTAGCATCTAAAATGCGAGCAGCAACTGCACATGAACTAGCTTCATGCAAACTAGCTTCACGCTAACCGAATTTTGCCTCACAAAAGGCAACCTGATATCAACTTATAATTTCCACCAAGTCAAATACCCCACTAATCACAATCCAGCTGCAGTAAGTCTATGGTATATCATCTTTACACTGGAATAATATAACTACTCTGTAATTTTCCTGAAGGACTCAACTAAAGTGGCTAGGTTTAACCAACAGCAATATAAGAATAAAATAAAGAATAGAAGGGGAACAGGGCTTTCTCCTGCTGATTGGACACCATTCATCCCTACAGATGTTACTCAAGTTAAAGTTCAAGCAGCTTCAAGCATTACAAGCACTTAAAGGAGCACTTCCCTGGGAGCTGGCAAGTGAACCCACTCCCCCTGGACAGCTTTAAGCAGACTTCTAGGGACTTATGGGGAGTGTTCAGCATTGCAGCTCGACAGCTGCTGCCGCCACTCATAATTCCCAGAAAGCAAAGATATGAAGCAACATAAGCTGAATGGTGCTTCATCTGAAAGCAGGCTAAGCACTCCACTCATATTTAGAAAAGACTGCAAGAAAGAATTCCTGCAAGGAGGAGGCATTGGAGGTTGAGCCTGACATGAGGCTCCCGCAGGTTAGAAAGACTGGGCTAGAATACTGCCGGAGGTTCCACATTCGTTCCAGAGGTGAACCACAGACCTATCTGGCTCCCCTTTGCATCTCTACCCTGTTCCAAATGTCACAAACATGCCAGTTGAAAACTGGCAACCATCAATAAAATTAAATTTTACACTCAGTTGGATCAGCCCCATTCAGCCAACTCTGGATGCAACCAACCGAAATTTAGTTCACCTCCAAACCATGGCCTTTGTGAAGCAGTCAAGATAATTGACTTTACATCATTCACATAGTTATGTAATTGAACTTATTCCATCACTTGCATTAACATTTGCAAATGACATCAATTTATGTCATTGGCATAGCATCATTTGTAAATGTTGTAACTTCATATAAATGATATAATTACAATTACATAAATATATAGATTATGAGAATTACTTTGATTGCATATATTCAGATCTAAAGATCTATTCCTTCCAACTGTTATCTGACATCAAAGTTGTACCAAATCAATGCCATAAAAAGCGAAAAGAATTTGAGTGCTTGTTCTATCATTCATCATTAAGGTCACAATACCATTGTTTATATGGAGTTGTAGGAAGGGGGAAAAGGTGTCAGCTCAAACGGCACAATTTCAAATAGTGAAAATAGATACAAAACCCTACATATGGAGGAGCATTTTTTTTAATTATCATACTTTTCCCAGTTTCAAACTGTTTGGAAAAAACTGTGTGAGGAACTTCCCATACTTAGTCCAGAAATCAAATTGCAACCATGACATGATTATAAATTGAATTTATGGCCCTTCCATTAAAAAACATTTAGTTCATTAGCAACAGATATATTTAGCCACTTATTTCTAATTGAAATTTTACCTTTGTGATACAAATTTTTCAAAGACATTCCAGAATGATTTATGGCCCCAAGACCTAAAGGGACGAAAGGCA
>JANHJO010003880.1:65014-80841 GCA_032468235.1 Pseudoxyrhopus heterurus | reverse complement strand
GTTAAAGAAATAGATTTATTTCCAAATGAGATTTTTTTCTTAAAGCCTCTTAAAATAAAATCTGATAAAGAATTAGTCACAAATATATAATATGACATGATTGAAATGTGCAATTTACTGATTCTTTAATAGGCTTGTCAACCTGAAAGCATTATAATATTTTTAAATCAACATAGTTCTAAAAGTCCTCAGTGATCCTTTTTACATGACCAATAGTCATTGACCATTCTTGAATCCATAACAATTATATATTTTAAATTATGCTTTTATTAATCTCAAAATCTATAATTATTTAATATTTATATATGTCATTAATCATTTCTGTCTTTATGAGTTCTGAAATAATTTCTTTCTTGTATTATCCATAAATGAAATGCTGATTTGCCCATGTTCCTAATAAAGTTATTCATAAGCATGGAACTAATTGGTGTGATTTTAAAGACTTCCAAATAGCTATTTTGGCAAAACTATTTCCTCGTCACAATTACTGACAACAGCACTCCAACCTAAGTAAGAACACAGGATTGTATTTCATACTTCAAGACCTAAACAGCAAAATAGTTTATTCTGGGAAGAAGCAAAATTCACAAAAATTAAAGGTGTATTTCAATCAGACTTATTGAAAAACAAAGTACATTAGAAAGTGTGATGTGGTTACTTTATTCTATCTTGCTGCAATTAAAATATTTCTTTATATAATAATATGCACACACATTATCGAAGCAAAGAATTTTGCATCCTGGTTTCGATATTTGCTACTTTTCTTTGGTTAAATCTACATAAATCCAGTTTCTGCTATACTGCAAATTATAAGTTCAGCAATATCTGAAAAGCCCTGGGTTTCCCAATCTTTGATTAAATGTACATGTAGCACTACACCCAGTGGTGGGATTGTTTTACTACCGGTTCTGTGGGTGTGGCTGGATGGGCGTGGCTAGGTGGTCATGTGGCTGGGTGGTCATGTAAGAGGGTGGGTGTGGTCAACTCCACATCACTCACATTGAGGAGCACCTTGCCTCGCCCTGCTTGCCTGGCCTCTGAGCTCTTCTGGTCTTTATTAATTTGTCTATTACTATAGTGTCTGGTTGATTATCTAATGTCTGCCTGTCCTTCTGGATCCAGAACTCCCACAGATTTTTAGCTCTATTATTCTCTACAATCTTCTGTGGAAACTCCTTGATGGCTGGAGAATTCTGGGAGTTAAAGTCCATACATCTTTCAGCTGAGAGACATTGATCTACCCCTTGGGTTCTATCTAGTGTAGTAAATCCCTGCTTCTATGTATCTGGTGCTTAGTGCCTGTTCTTGTGCTGTTATGATCAGTGATCAGTGCTGCCTTTTACACACACACCACTTCAGGAATAATTATAAAAATGATGATTTCTCACTCATTTCTTTACTAGTAGTAGAAACAAAATAAGCAGCCATAAATGTCACCTAAAGTTGGAACCCAAAGTCAGATGTACACTAAATGTAGACTGATTTTTAGCTACACATCTTCCCAGCAAACAGCAAATTTTGAAGCTCCAGGTAAAGAGGATTCATTTTAGGATGGGTAACCACAGTTTGCATTTTGGAGGTTCCTAAAGAAATGCTGGGAAACTGTATTTTAAAGAACATTTGAGAGAGGGGTGCAGAATAGCCCTTCTCTGCCTGAGGCTGTAGAGACCTGTTGGTGAAGCAACTAATCAACACTGACAGGGTAAGCCACCAATGATGGTGAAACTTTTTCAGTTCGTGTGCCAAATCGTGTGCGCTCTTGCGTGTGCACACTCCCACATGCCCCCGCACCGACAATGCAATATGCATGTGCCCCTGCGCATGTGTGCACGGCCCCCAGGATTTCTAGGCAAAAAAAGAGCCGAAAAACAGCTGATCGGCATGGGGTCGCATGCGCGGGAGGCGGGGGAGTGCATGCATGCGCAGTGGAGTTGGGCTGGTCGACGGCTGGTGTGCCAGGTGACATGGCTCCGCATGCCACTTTGGGCATGCGTGCCATAGGTTCCCCATCACGGCCCTATACCTTGTTCCATCATTGTCACACATTCCCCCTCTCCAGGTGCCTCCAAATAAAGACTTTTTACCATGCAACTGACCTGCCTCACTCATAGAAATTTTCAAGGGGGCAACATCATTTTTTGCTATTTACAGACCTATCAATGCTTCTTTCATCCTCTTAGTCCAGAATATCCCCAAAAGTAAGATGAAATGGTTACATCACATATGTTGGTTAATGATATTAGGGATTTTGGGAGCTACCATTAGGCCATCTCCAAAATTCAAACCTCCGCATGTAAATTGTACTATTATTCTAACTTCCAGAATGGCCTTGCTTGACTTTCTGGTACTCTCCAGAAAGCTCCTATAAGGTCTAGGCAGCATGACTAATAGGTCACCACCTCCCCAAATAGTCTTTATTATGCAAGTGTTCTTTTCAAATAGCTAACCTGTACTTTTCATGTGGTACATTGTGACCTGCATAGGTCTATTTTATTACATCATGCATACATCTCATTTTATTTCATTTGAATAATGCTCAAAGCCCACAAGAGAACTCAGCAGCTAAGAAATTTGGGCTTTTCTTCTTCCAAACCCCAAAGTATAATCTTCCTTAGCATTCCAAACTCTCTTTTCCAAACAACTTTCTGTAACTTTCCAGTTTTTCTTCAAGCTTGTTTCACACCAGGGAGAGGATTACCATAAAACAGATAAAATATCGAAGAGCACTCTCCTTACCACCTGCGCTATACACAACATGCTACTGTACATATTCCGCATTTCTCTAAAGATTTCTGCACCCCAACTCACCAGTGATCTCTCGCACTGTCCTGAAGACATTGAGTTTTTCTGGATCCAGGGCACTTATGTTGTGCCAAGGGTCTCTGTAGAAAGAATGGAGCTGGTCAGAACCAGTGGAACACCCTGAGAAGGAATCTGATAGCCGCTTTCTTCGAGAATTTAATTATAGGAATATATATTATAGGATAACTTATTCCAACTTGATTTATTTCCTTAATTCCAAGTATGTGATTGTTTACATGACTATGAATATAACATCCATAAGTTAGTATATATTAGTATCCATAAGTTAGTATCCACAAGAGTGCAGAGAAGCAACAAAGAGGATTTAGTGGGCTGGAAGCTAAAACATACGATGAACAGTTGCAGGAACTGGATACTGTATATTTAGTCTAACGAATAGAAGGACAAGGGATGACATGATAGCAGTCTTCCAAAATTTGAGGGGCTGCCACAGAGAAGAAGAGGACAACCTATTCTCCAAAGCACTTGAGGGCAGGACAAATACTGGATAGAAACTAACCAAGGAGAGTTCCAACTTACAACTGAGGAGAAATTTCCTGACAGTGAGAACAATCAACCAATGCCTCCAGAAGTTGTGGGTGCTCTATCACTGGAGGTTTTTAAAAAGAGACTGGACAAGGTTTTCTGCTTGAGCAGGTGGTTGGATTAGAAGACCTCCAAGGTCCTTTCCAATTCTGTTATTCTATATTCTGTAAGTTCAAGGATAGCCTCATGCTTGTTACCAGGAAATTCCAACAAAAATGATAGCAACTGGGCGGCAAAGAAGGAAGGATAAAAGAGGCGCTATATCTATTTCCATTCCAATTTGCTGGGATCTAGAGATATGAGAACACAACCCAAGCTAAGACTGACCCATTCAACAAATGTAGCTATGTTTAGAATGACACACCATCTTTGCATATTTAAGTGGCAGAAAGAGAGGATATAATTTGAAATAACACAGAGAGACACATACTTACCCTTCTAGACCAGTGATAAGAAAGTCCAAATTGCCCAAGATTTTGGTGCAGTTTATAAATCGGTGAATGTTGCTGGAATCCACTGTCTGATATTTACTTCCAGTCCCTTCACAAGCTGTAAAGAACATCAAGTATGAGTTCAACAATCAGTTGGTAAAATGACTCCCATATAGCCTTCCACTTCATATATTCCCATGAAGTTAATGGAAAAGGAAAGGTTTAGGGGGATTGGGTTCTCTCCTAGATTTTGGAGTGGCTCTAGGTTAGGGTCATACAATTTTACCCTTTGTAATCATCAGCATGCATATTTCCAAGGACAAAGATATAAAGTCCCAGAGGGTCTGTTTTTGCATTCCCGGTAAATCCACTTGAGTTTTTCTAAAATAATAGGCAGCTAATTTGTCATGCACAAGCCATGTACGGCCAAGGGCATCTGGAATAATTGAATGGGATAACTGATATATGATAGACAGTGACCCTGGTAAATCAGTTGTTAGGGTGGCCATTGTAGATGACTTTCATTCCCCCCCTCCCAACTTTCCCCTTAATTTAGTACAATAGAATAAAGAATAGTGTTTCATTCAATGCTGGATGCTCAAGCTGACATGCAAACATTGAAATAATTTTTAACAGCTCCACCCCATACAGAATAGATGATGCAAAATCTATAAAACATACATATATACATATTCAGTTTTTCAAACTGCACTCAGGGTTTTGTTGAGATTGTGGTTTTTCTTTTTACTTCTTCACCCAGGAAATAATTTGAGTTGGGAGAATCAAAAATTAAAGTTACACCAACTGGAAGATTACATCTGAGGCCAATTAGTAATTTAGAAACTGGTTCCACCTGGACCAATAGGAAGCAGGATGAAGCCTGCTCAATTTCAAGGTAATAGATGCAGAGATGAATTTAAAAAAAATAAGCATCTTTGATGTTTTAGTTACTGACAAATTTAAGTTTCATTTGAGGATTGTGGGCATAAAGATTTTTAAAAGGACTTAAAAGTTAAAACCTTGTGTGGATGATTTGGTTGGTTTTGGAAGGGAATTGAATTATTAATGGGTAAATTAAAAGAATTTTGTGCATTAACATCATTACGATTAACAAACTACTTGTGTGAGACTTTCAAGTCTGTATCCATTAATCCCATATAAAATCTGTGAGTCAGAAGTGCTTGTTCCCATTCATACCTTTTGGGCAGAGTCCCTCGCAAACCTGACAGATCTTCTGGCCATTTTTTTCAACTTCCATTTTGTCATTGGGACAGGTTCTGACACAGGAGGTCTGATCCACCACAAAATTATCTGTGAGGAGATAAAACAAAGGGTGGGAAAAATAAAGTTGTAAGAAATTGGTAGTTGGAGAGTAAGATATTACGAATCAAAGAAAGGCTGGAAGATAGAACATCTATGGAAATTATGACAAAGGGACTATATACTTAATGTTACATGTATTGACAGCAGCGAGAATTGTATTTGCACAATATTGGAAAAATGAGAACACCCCACCAGATGAAAATATAATCCGGAAAATATTGGACTGTGCAGAGATGGATAAATTGATATTGAAAATAAAAGATAAAGGAGACATGGAATACTATTTAACATGGAATAGATTTTATCAATGGTTAGAGATAAGAGGTAGAAATTAGATGAAGAAAGAGTATTATGTTTAAGTAAAATATGACTGTTGTTTATAAGTATACATATGCCAATATATTTAATAGGTACATAAATAAGCGAATATAATTATAAATATGGTTAGCATTATTTTGTTATATTACTATTGCTATCGGTATATGTGTTTTTTTTCTTTTCTTTTTGTAAAATGGTATGCCCAGAAAATACACTGTATTCAAAATACATATATATAAATATAAGTATTAATAATAAAAAAATAAAAAAAATATTTTTTAAAAAAAACTTGATTTAAAAAAAAAAGGAAAGGGAACATAAAATACCATGGAGCAGAAGGAAAAGCCCTCAGGAATCCATCTATCTCTGTTTCATGTGAGTGCATCACTGTATTCATGACCTAGGACTTACGTGGACAATTTTTGACACACACGCCACCATATTGGTATTTAACATCAGGATTGGGCTCCAGCTGAAAAGTGTTGTAGATCATTGGCTGAGGGCAGAGGGTTTCACAGGCTCCACTGTCATTGAAGTGATGGCAGGCCTGAGATGAAGGAAAGAAAGTCATCAGATGATGAAATAGATTTTGTCCCCATCATCCCAGGCTGAGAGACTTTTCTCCTAATGAAAGACAGAGTCTCCCCCACCCTTCCTGGTAGCACACAACAGAACCTGAACAAATTAAAAGGAGACAAGATTTGGGATATTGCACAACAAGGGCTTCAGATTCTCCCTGGCACCTCAAAAGATTGTAGATCAAGGGAAACCAGAGACAGAAAATGTGGGAAGGAACGCGGGAAGGGCAGAAAGGCAGGATACACTGGTTTTGGGATGAAAACAAAAGGCCTTAAAGTTCAAGAACTAGCGATGGCCAGACTGTACAAAGATACAAATGAGCCGTGGTGGCGCAGTGGTTAGAATGCAGCACAGCAGGCTACTTCTGCTGACTGTCGGCTGACTGCAATTTGGCAGTTCAAATCTCACCAGCTCATGGTTGACTCAGCCTTCCATCCTTCTGAGATGGGTAAAATGAGGACCAAGATTGTTGGGGGCAATATGCTGACTCTGTAAACTGTTTAGAGAGGGCTGCAAGCACTATAAAGCAGTATATAAGTCTAAGTGCTATTGCTATTGCTACAAAGGCAAAGATTTAGCAAGGAGGAGAATGGTGTTGGCTGGCAGACCCTGGCAATAATGCTCCCGAAATCAAAAGAAAGTGGTAGGATTGAGACGGTATGACGTTTTGGAAGTATTAGCAAAAGGGTAGAAATGAGGAAACTAGACCTAATGGAGAAAAAGAGGCAGAGTTGTTAGATGAGGTAATGGCAATTGTGAAGGTCAGCCCGGAAACCAGTCCTGGTTACGTACAAAGCACTTTGTCTTGAGCGGCCCAGTGCAACCTCCTGCACACTCATCATGACAGCACTCATTGGGGTTGGGGCCAAAGCAGCGTCCATTGCACTGAGGAGCACAGATGGTCTTTGTCACTAACGTAGAGATAGAAAAAAAATGCTGGTCAATGTCCTGGTAGCCCTCTAAAGGTCACTCATTCTCTCCAATCTAAGGATTTGGGGTATCTACATGAACATATTTAATATTGATCCTTTAACACAGAACCTTTTTAAATAATAATGAAAAGTGTAAGCCTTTGGATGTTATCAGATATATCATATAGTAAGAGCCGTGGTGGCGCAGTGGTTAGAATGCAGTATTGCAGGCTGCTCCTGCTGGCTGCCAGCAGTTCGGCAGTTCGAATTTCACCAGGCTCAAGGTTGACTCAGCCTTCCATCCCTCTGAAGTCAATAAAATGAGGACCCAGATTTTTGGGGGCAATATGTTGACTCTGTAAACTGCTCAGAGTGGGCTGTAAAGCACTGTGAAGCGGGACGTAAATCTAAGTGCTATTGCTATTGCTGCCATTGATATGATGCTCAAACCAAACTTTAGCAAACTCTAATCCCAAAGTTTAAACGACACCGAATTGCCATGAATGGGAATGAGAAGATAGCTTTGCTGTATTTGCAGCTTGTGTTTTTTTTTAAAGGGTGATTTTGCACCGGTTTTCCACAAGTGGAAAACATACATAATTTAAAGGAAATAAATAACATCATTTTCTACACAGTAAACCATTCTGAAATAGCAGAATGGGTTTTGTTTCTATTTGTACATGGGCAACTTTGCTGTTGAAAAAATCAATCTTCTCATGCAATCAACACTTGATTATAACTCCCAGAATCCCCAAGTAGCATTACAACTACCCATGTTGGTTGGGAAATCATAGACCTAAAAACTATTTTTAATAGCATGTTCAGACAATCATTCTGTTTTGTTGCCCAAATATTCTGATTCCACTTTAAATTGATCTGGCCTAGTTTATTTGCAGACTCTTGAAACCTTTCTGCATTGTAGTAGCTTAGCCATAAAAAGAGGGTTGAAGTTGTCAGATATTTGGTCTTTTCCCCCTTTTCTTTAACAGTGATTCAGGTGAAGCAACGCTTGTATAGTTTTTTCTTTCCCCCATAAGGGACCAGAGCTGAGCAAAGCATTTGAAAGTGATTTAGCAGACGTGGAACATCTTTCTGAAGTTTTAAAGCAGTCACATCCTCTGTGAAGAGGATGTGACTGCTTTGAATGCCATCTCAGATGCCTTAAGATGCTTGCCTCAAGAAGGGACATGCCACTTATTTATTTATTAATCAAATGTGTATAGCCACCCATCTCACAAAAAGTGACTCTGGGCAGTGACCAACACTTATGCTAAGATGCTTCATGAAACACAGCTTTCAAATTCCTTGCACAGCCTATAAGCAATTGCCTCGAAAGGAAATTTTCCTGTTTATAGTAACAATGGGAATAGACCGCAATGTATCATGATTTCAAGCTTCTGGCTTCAATGCCATTTGTTCATTGGAGAGTTCCTGACAGAATTACACTGCTACTAGAAAAAGCCCCAAAAGACTAAAAAATGCTGACTCCCAACTTTTAATTAAGGATAATAGCTGAATTATGCCAGATATTTTGTAATGCTTACATTTTTGACAGTCTTCAGGACCAGGCCCCCAACAGCGGCCATTGCAGTTTTCATGGCATGGAGTACCTGCATGAGAGGGGGGGGAAGACACACAGCATCACAACAGAGATAATGAACTTGATGGATTAAAAGCAGGGTTATCATGCTAGATGAAAGCTAGCCTTCTACCAACAGGTTGTTCTTACACTTCTGGAACTTTAGGTTGAACCCTTTAAAATCTACGCAAGGTTCATTTAAAATTTTTAAAACATGATCGTGGGGCCATGCAACCAGTTGTGAGTGCAAATTGGTTGCCACACACCCAGCTTGTGGTCATGTGACTACACAGGTGCTGGGATGGTTGGAACTCTGAGGGTCAGTCATAACTTCCTTTCATTCAGTGCCATCCTAAATTACTTATTGATTACTTAATTTATATCTCCCCTTTATTAATTTTTTAAACAACTCAAGGTGGCAAACATATCTTATACTCCTTTTTCGTCTTAATTTCCTCACAACAACAACAACCCTTTGAGGTGGGTTGGACTGACAGCGAGTGCCTGGCCCAAAGTCACTTAAATAAAACTTACATCCTTAAATAAAACAGCTCTTTTTTAAATTTCTGATTCTCCAACCTTTGTTCCTCTTCTTCTACTATGCTTTCTTTTAGCTCATGAACCAGACTTTGCTGACTAAATGGTCATAGGTTCAGGATTTACCAATATTGGTACTGCAACTCTCAAAATTTCCAATCAGCAATGTGGCCATTAATCTAAATTTAGGAGTTGCCATTCTAAAATATCTGGAAAACACCAGAGGTTGGGTAAAACTAAGCCGTTGCTCTGGAAGAAGCACACAATCTTTAAAGTCTCCTATATAAATGAAAGGCCAGTGAGAGGTGATGTGGACAGGTGGCCAATACTCACATTTCTCCCCATTGTCATGGACCACTGCGTGGAATTTTGGATTCCGGATGATGTCTTCCCAATCAATTGTATTCACGTGACATAGCTGTTTGTTCTTTCCAATATAGACGCCCCCAGAGAGGATTTCTAAAGAATAAAAATTGTAATCATACATTTAGAGCTGTGCTAGGTTTGTATAACATACCTGCTATCAGCTATTCTCCTGGCTTTCTGTTGAAAATGACAGACAAAAACTGTGTTCGGAATCTCCACCAAGTCTATTTCAGAAGGCAGAACAAGGAAGGGAAATGGGATCTTGAACATCCAATTCCCATAATTTGATAAGTGGGAAATAATTTCTATGTAAGCAAAACGGTCTCCTGCTTTTTTCTGGGTCGCACAGAAGCTCTGGGCATCTAACATCTGTATCCAAGGGCTCTTTTCAGACATTGTTATGAATGTGTATTCCTGTCTGTTCAGTTATTATGTGCCATCAAATCGGTGTCAGCTCTTGGTGACCACATAGATCTCCTCCATGTGAAGTAATATAGTATCAAAAAGGGAGTAGAATGAACTCCCAAAGAGGCAGTCTGAATTCTTCTTACAAACATACATGCTTATTTGTTCCATCTCCACTCCAAAATGCTATTACAGATCATTGGCTTCCTGTCCCGTTCCCCTTTTGGTATTTTTTTCAAGCTGATTGTATACATCAATGCCTGCACACCTACACACATATACTACCGTATATACACTAAATTAGCATCTTCGATTCTTGGAGCCAGATGTTTAATTAACTGAATCCAGGTCAAATATATCACTGCCTTCACCAGCAGTTTGGAGTGGGTACTATCTCTATATGTTTGAAGCCCCAGGCATTTCTTCAGGTGGAGAAAGTATTATGGATATTTGTTGTCTAAAAATGGCTGCAGGAGGAAGTTTCTGAAGTAGGCAGGCCTAATATAAATATTTCATATTTATTGATGTACTTTAGTTCCTGCCTGGCACAGGAGTTCCCTCAGGTACTTATGACTACCGGTAACTATTTAAAATATAAAAAATCTAGGTTGCCAAGACATCACACCAAATGGAGTCCACAGTTACATTTCATATTTTTGGACTGCTTACCCAAATGACTGATTACTTTGGATTACCAAAGAAATAACTTCATTATTGTGTAAAGATGTGTGAAGCTATTCTGGATCTTTTTGAATGCTTTAAGTTTTCAGACAGGTAATTATCAAAATGCCCAAATTATTTGGTAACGTTGGTTATATTTTAATCATTTTAAAATGCATATCCAATGGAGAAAGATAAGTATCATCAAAGGCCTGCAATGTTTACACTTAATTGACACTGCCGATATGAATTTTTCTTCTAAAAGGTAGCTTGCAAAAGGAACCAGTAACAACTTTCTATATACTGCTCAATCACACCCCCTACTGGGAGGCATAAGTAAACACACAGACCACTTCCGTGAGTTGTTTATTTATTGAAATTTGCAGATTAAGAATTCTAGCTGTTCTCAACAGGCTTTTGGATCTCCGCTTGAGAGAAGCTAGAGATGTCAGCAAAAACATCCACTAGACAAATCCTGGCAGGAATTTGCTTTGGTGGGGAAGGAGAATTCCCGTCATCTGTCCCATTGACAATGTTGGCTGGGGCAATTGGGAGTTGCAGTTTAACCCCAGAGGGAGAGTCATGAAATTCCCTCTACTAATGTAGATATTCCTGCTGGCAGGAAGATTAAGTAGCAGATGTTAGCCTATTCTTCATTCATGTAAGCCAGAATTTGACCCACAATTATTAGAGTATTTTTTAATTAGAAAGTGTACAATACATGCTGCATTCTACTATTCTATCAAGCATACTGTTGGTAGCATGAAATCCATTCTAAGTACTAGCCACCAACATGACTTCTCAAAAGTATTTCTGTGTAACAAGCAATGTTACATTTTTTAAAAACACATAATGTAGTGTCTCTCCGGCTAAGGCTGTTCTGTCATTCAAGAGAAAGATCAAGTGATGGGAATACAGATAGACAGGTGTTGTCTCCTGGTGCCATGGTAGCTCAACAATAACAATGTCAATATCAACCGAACAGGTTGGTTGGGTAGGAATCTACAACATGCACAGACCTGTTGCAGGTTTTCTGCCTTACTCTAACTCAAGAGCTCTCGTGCAGCTAGTCATCTGGGTTTAACTAATAGAGATGTTAAATCAGACTTGGAAAACTCTTTGCTAATCAATAACACAGACAGCCAGTCTCTACTCATCTGAGTTTAATTTAAAAAAATGTTAAACCAGACTTGGAAAACTCTTTGCTAATGCATATAGGTGACCAATCAAAACCAAGATTTCACACAAGCAGAGAAGTAGTTGCTGTGATCCACAGAAGGCAAAAGTTGAATTAGATTAAAAACTCAGCTACTGCCTGCCAGGACAAATTTATTAGCACCCAAGAACCCTTGTGGGGCTTTTAAGCACATCTTAAATCACCTGATCCACATTTTGCTTTGATTCTGGTAATTGCCCAAATGTTTGGGGGGGAAAGATGAGAAGTTGGATTCATTTTCCTAACTTCTGAAAGAGTTTATCTGCAACAGGATTTTCTACCTAAGTATCTGGTAGGGCAATTAAACCTACTCTCAGGATGGATGTAGGCTTAAAACATAAAGAGGGCACCAGAAGTAGAAGCATGGCTATCTCAGCAAGAAGATAGCCTTGTGGTGTGCAAAATATAAATTAATCTTTAGGATTTTATGTGTACAAAGCATTTTTAATATAAGGATTGATCTGGAACTTCAACCAGCCAAACTATTTAGCATTTGTTCCAGAATCTGGATAATGTAATCCTGTCTAGTCACTAAGAAAGTGAATCATAGAACAAATATCATATTGCAGCAATGATTTCTAGAGAAAAAAAATGTGCTGAAAGAATCCTCCTGAAATGCTTTTCAAATATAGAGAATCCACAACTTACAACTGTTGGTTTAACAATGTTTTGAAATTAAGAACAGCCTTTGAAAAAGCAATTTACAACCCGTCCTCAAAGTTATGACTGTCACACCGCTCCTGCAGTCACATGATCGCAATCCAAATGTTTGGCAATTGGCTCACACTTATTATGTTGTGGCATAGTGTGGTCATGTGATTGCAAATTGCAAACTTCCCAGCCAGCTTCTGACGAGCAAAGCCAATTGGGAAAGTTAGATTCGCTTAAGTGTTTCCCTTAAAAGACCACACGACTCGCTTAATGGATGTGGTAAAAATGGCCACAACATTGAGTTTGGTCATGTATGACTTGGTTAATGGCTGCATAGTTTAGTGATTAAAATTTCAGTCCCAATTGTTGTCATAAGAGAAGGACTAGCTGTATATACTTTGCAATCCGTGAAATTGAATTTAGTGTTATTCTTCCATTTGATTTATCCACAAGGAAACCAAAAGTACCTTCCTGTAACAGGCACATTTGGTTCCAGGCATTGAAAATACTCAGTTCACCAACACTTCTGCCGTAGCTCACAAAAGACCAGAGAACTGATTTGCAAACTAATGTGCTGCCTTCTTGAAATAATGTTCTGTTTTTTTAAAACTTAACCTCCACACTACTGCAGACTCAGGAGTCCAAGAAATGCAAAATTCCCTCCCTCCCAAAACCCTATTGACTGCTAACATTTGTTCTTCAAATGTGGCTGTACAGGTAGCCCTCAGCTTACAACGGTTCATTTACTGGGATCATGTAATCACCTTCTGTGACCTTCTGACAAGCAAAGTCAATGGGGAAGCAAGATTGACTTAACAAACATGTTACTAGCTTAACAACTGCAGTGATTCACTTAACAACTGTGGCAAGGAAGGTCGTAAAGTGGGGCAAAACTCATTTAACAACCGTATCACGTACAACAGAAATTTGGGGCTCAATTGTGATCATAAGTCGAGGACTACCTGTATACTATAATCTTGAGCAGGAATCCGAAAATGTTCCTTTTAGGACCCTAAAACTTGCTTAATCAGATGGCGTTCTGCATTTATTGTGTAAAATAGTTGATGATTCCTTATGTTGCAAATTAATCCAAGATCTTTCACAATATCCAATTCGTCATAGTGAAGACAAGCAGGGGCAGTGTATCTCTCAGCTAATTAGCTGGCATATGTCTTCCTGAAAGTTTTGTCCACAAATTATAGAGCCAAATCAAGCTCTTTCATCAGTGAATTCCAGGTACTCTGTTGTGTATGGATTTGACCTTGAATCAGGCATTTATATGCTTATTGTTTATTAGCCTTTACCTGTTGTACAACTTCAAGCCTGGCCAGCTAGAAGACAGCATAATATGACTAGCTGATAAACCTGTTTCTTGAAATTGAGAAAAATGCAATTAAGTTAAACCCTGAAAGCTTATTATCTAAGTAGATCCATAAATTCTTTTGGTGGATTGGACTTTCACTCATAAATCTCCAAATGGGAGACCTGATTTCAGATATAATCAGAAGTTCAGAGAGATAGCCATAGGAGGAACAGGGGTGTAGCCTACCACTTAAAATGCCTGACTTGCTGGCTGATAAGAGATACACAGGCTTGGTTTCTTTCTTTAGTATGAAATCATCCCTTTATTAGGGCAGCTGTTAAAAATGTAACAAATACTCGACTTACATGTAACGAAGTCCTCGACTTACAACCACAATTGAACCCAAAATTTCTGCTGCTAAGCAAGACAGATCTTAACTGAATTTTGCCCGATTTTATGACTTTCCTTTCCACTGTTGTTAAGTGAATTACTGCAGCTGTTAAATTCCTAAGGCAGCTGTTAAGTGAAACTGGCTTCTCCATTGACTTTGCTTGTCAGAAGTTCACAAAAGGTGATCACATGACTCCGGGACACTGCAACGGTCATAAATATGAGTCAGTGTGAAAAATAGTCACGTCACTTTTTTTCAGCATCGTTGTAACTTCAAACGGTCACTAAATGAATGGTTGTAAGTTGAGGGCTACCTGTATAGAATCCTTAAATTTGAAAAGGTCAAAATCCAGGGAGATCAGAAGTAGAATGAATTGTGTAAATATGTACCTGTGTGTACATTTTTATTTTTTTCCCCCCAGTGATATTTATAGACTGCAGAATTCAAAGTTTGAATTCCTTGGGTGCTTATCCTGCCCAGAGGACAGGGTGCTACCAGTTAAACATGGGAAAACATCCCAATAAACATCCGTAAAGCTATCTTAGAATTAGGATCTGTAGGTAGAACAACTTTATTTCCTAATTCTGACAGTAACGAGGATGTTTTAAAGAAAATCCACAAGTTAATTACAGAGGAATCCATTCCATGCCATGCTTAATACTTCCACCACTGTCACAAACTACTCTGTGTTGCAACAAAGCCACACCAATGGAAGCTGGCCAGAAAAACAACAACAGAACAAATTCCTTTCACCTTATACAGTAATTTACTGAAGAATTTGTCTTCCGCTTTCTATTCTCCTGATTTTTCTCTTAAGAGTTTGATTTTAAATTTCCAAATCTTGGAGTTGGAACTGAAAAAGCTGTTAGAATTGACAAATAGGTTTCCTAAGTTTTATCACCAAAAAAGGCTAAATTATGCTCAGTGCTTATGCACTTAAATATCTGTTTGTCATTGTGAGTTTTTTTTTATTTTTATATATGAGTCACAGGAAAATAATTCGAACTATGGTTGAATTAAGGAACTCCCCATCAGACCCCTAATCTAGTCTTTAACATGGAAGCAATTACCAACGAACTTATCAAATACATTTCAAGACGCACAACTTTTCCAAGAGCTAAAACATTGGTGTGGAGAATGGTTGGGAAGATGGCAATTTCAGTAATTGGTACAAGTATTACAGGTAGTCCTCGATTTACAACAGTTCATTTAGTGGCTGTTCAAAGTTACAACGGCACTGAAAAAAAGCATTCCCATGATCATGTGATCAAAAGTCAGATGCTTGGCAACTGGTTCATATTTATGACTTGCTGTATTCCAAGGTCGTTGGTGTGTGCCAGGCTCATGATCGCCTTTTGCGACCTTCTGACAAGCAAAGTCAATGGATTCACTTAACAATCACGTTGCTAACTTAACAATTGCAGAGATTCACTTAACAACTGTGGCAAGGAAGGTTGTAAAATGGGGCAAACCTCACTAAACAAATGCCTCACTTAACAACATAAATTTTGGGCTCAATTGTGGTCATAAGTCAAGGACTACCTGTATTCAAAAACTAACAAGTGGAAGTTGTCTCTCAAAGGCCTCTGTCCAAGAGTTTCAGGATGATCGAGCTGCTGTTCAATGTACAACTCAGACACTTGGAAGTTCTGCTTTACAGGTAGTCCTCGACTTACAACTGAGCCCCAAATTTCTCTTGTTAAGTGAGACCGTTATTAAGTGAATTTTGTCCCATTTTATGACCTTTCTTGCCAGTTTTTAAATGAATCACTGAAGTCGCTAATTTAGTAACACGGTTGCTAAGTGAAT
>JANHJO010003880.1:41787-62061 GCA_032468235.1 Pseudoxyrhopus heterurus | reverse complement strand
AGGGTTGCAAGCCCTGATAGGCGGTATATAAATACAGTGCTATTGCTATTGCTATCATCTTACCTGTCAGCTGATTGAAGCCCATCTGGTGTAGAGCATGTGTAACATTTTTTTCATAGTTGAGGACCACATAGAGGGCATACTTGTCCTCGTAGTATTGGGTCCCACGTATCATGCGGAGGTTCTGCAGCGGCAGGTAAGTGAAGACATTCATGGCTATCAAAACATAGCCGGTCACTTCTCGGATAGTCTAGGAAGGATGAAATCACAAAACTCACTACTCAGCCAGACTTCATATAGCCTTCAGAGATTAATTGCCATACTGCAGAGAATTGTCAGAAATGCAAGCAAACCAGGGAAAACTATCGTAACATTTATTGAACATATTCATATCAAATCATTTTGTTAATCAGTCAGGTTCCCAAATAAAATAGACACCATCTTAGACACCATCACGTGACTTAATGAAGAGAAAAATGCATGTGATTGTAATTGGTTTCCCCCTGTTCTTTCTCAATAGATGGCAGCCTAAAAAAGCTGGATTTGATATGATAGTGGTTCCACTGGCATCACGGGCTCCACAAAAGTTTGGACGCAGTTCTGATGAACTACAACAAGGAACAGTTAGTGGAAAGGATCAATGAGTAGAGTGAAGCTAAACAGACTTACATCTTCAAATAGAGGTCACTGCCAAGGAGCAATAAATCAGAAGGAGGGAGTGATTTGTGATTGAAATGTGCCAAACAGGAAGGAGAGCTAGATCTTGGAGAGCTTCCACCATCCATTTTTTAATTTTACCCAGCCAGCTGTGTCTGAGAAGCAGTATAGTTGGCCGAAATTATGTGGGATATAGCCAAAAAAATTTCCCACGCCCTGCTTTCAGGTAGTCTCCATATCTTTATATTATACTGTTATTTGGATATAATCCATATCTAAAAACTTAAATATTCCCTATAACATGTAAATGTACACTAAACATTTCATACTTTCATTGTTTCTTTGCTGCATACACCCAGTTCTTTGCAATATTCTCTCATCTTTCCTATTGGTATCTTATGATTATATTATTTTGTTGTTTGTATGTACACTGAAAGCTTCTGCATGGAGACAAATTCCTTGTGTGTCCAATCACACTTGGCCAATAAAGAATATCCTACTCTAATTTCTTATATTTATATTCCCAGTTCTTTATTTAGGGAAATAATTTTCAGATTTTTTATATCAATCCTGCCACATCTCATCCACCATTATCCCCTCTCTCATTTTATTACGGTAGTATTTGCTTTTGTTTGGGATTGAGAAAACATGATTAAATTTCAATCTCCACCCAGAAATGTAGATATAAAGAGATGCATTTTACTCATGCATATCCTCTCTGTGTGTGTGTGTGTGTGTGTGTGTGTGTGTGTGTGTGTGGGTCCATGAAGTCACCAAGAAATAAGTAAAAGTTCAAAAGTCCTTATCTTCTTGAAAAATACAGTATCTGAAGTAAAATAAATAAATCCAGAAAATCCTGAACATACCAAGATATACAAAATGTGTGAACAATCAGGGCTTGACATTGATTGTTATAACTGATGCAATAACAGGCCTATCAGCCATATATGTAACCAATTCTCTTTCAGCCAGTTGCCATATTGTGTGGCAATCATCACCACATGGTCAGCTCTTTAGTTAACTATGTGCCAGTATTGGAGTCAGGAGTTGGCTAGCTTCAGAAAATGTTTTTTCAGAAACCTCAGATTATTGTAAAGCACAAATGGGCGAGGAAAGGATCTCTGAGATTTCTGAAAGCACCCACTTGGTTAATAATTGACAGATTATTGTGCCATTGGAAGGACAAAGAGTTAACTTTGATCACTTTGCTCCAATTGTTTTTTTCTCCTTGTGATGCCATGGAGCCCACTTTCCATAGGCAAGCTCGGTCTAGATTAATGTTAACATATAGACATTTAGAGATGGGTATGTCACCCTTGTGGTTATTTCTCTGAGCCTAATCCAAACCTCCACTACCTCAATCACGAAATGAAAACAAATTACCCCAACAGAGACATTTTTAGCCAACTACTACCAACATATTCTATGTGTTTCTGAACCAAACAAATCCCTCTTTTTTTTAATCAAACTAGGCTTCCTTCCTATATCTGGGGTTACCTGTCAAAAAATATTACTTTGCTGAGTAAGTCATAATCTAACATTATATAATGAGGGATTACTCCTAATTGTGCTTACTTTTGAGTAAAGCTCTTTGGGATAAATAAATTTGGCATGTCCCTTGGATAAATTATTTAAATTATTCACAATCATTAGTCTCTCATGATTCAGGTATTAGGGAAGGGAAAAGAATGAGGAGACACAATGGAATGGGCACGTAAGCATTTTCTGGTTTTTCCTTGAAATCTATCAAATTAATTAGAATATTATTGGAAAAATATAACAAAGTGAGATGTAGTCTATCACTGATTTTTTTTTAATCTGCCTGGAGCAAGTGAGAGCATAACCATCATTTGTCATGTCTATGTGCAATCATTAATGGAAACAGAAAGTTGGAGTAGATAACTTCAGCCTGGTGAATATAGATGGAGGAAGTCAAGATTCCCACAGATAAGTTTCTAGTTAGTTTCACACCTGCTAAAAAAAGGAAAATGGGTTAAGTCCTCCACCACATCTAGTTACCTGCAAGAAAGAAAGATCCTGGTTTTGTCCAATGAGCACTATCTCAAGGTTGCCCATGACGATCTCACAGTTGTTGTACATTTTATATAGTGTCTGATACCGTTGCTGGGCATCTCCTGTCACACTGAGCTCGTTTTGGGTACCTGCACAAACTGCAAGGAAAAAAGAAAGAAAGGGAATGCATAAATCATTCATGAAGTCCACCAGCCATAGTTCAGTGCTTATTCTATAATAGTCTCCACCGTAAAAAGCAAGTCATCCATATATCATCACTTTCTGCTTTGATCAACCATGTCCACCAGAGCATGGCACTAGTAAATATCAGGAATGGAGCAAATGAGGTGCTCCAGGTCAATCAAAGTTCTTACAGGGCTCTATTCTTTTAATCAAAATATCAGTCTTGATGGGTATATATTTACCCTGTATCAGTTTGAGATCAGTTTCACTGTCATGGGTTCCATCTAAAATACATGAATTAGGTTTTTATGAAGGTGCTAAGATATTGTTGTTATCTCTTCCTGCATTATTATTTGAAAAAAATCTTCAGGGACAAGGGAGGGTGATTAGACATTAGAGTCAATCTTAAAAAGGCGGTCATTAGACAAAGGTGCTATCCCAGTTTTGAGATGAAATAAGTTCTTAGGTGATCCAAGGGCATCATGGCCAAGGACTTGCAATTGAGTAAAATCTTATTATGTCCCTATAGCTTCTGCTGATGCAGAGCTTCCATTTCAAGGCAATGGGGAAAAGTCGTGGGGGAAAAAGATAGCAGGCAGGTCAAACTCTGGTCAATTTTGCCCCTGTTTACTTTGCCTGGGCTAAGTGGCAGCAGGAACTGTAAGGAATGGAAGACTGGGAATAAATCTACGATCAAAATTGCCTGGATCAATCTCAGATACATTTTGTATTGGAACCAAAACAGCCGAGAAACAGAAACTATTGCCCTTAAGATTCCTCAAGGACCCTTGTAATGTTTAAGAAATGGAGCCATAATCCATAAAGGGCTTTTCTTAAAACAGATTGCCACTAATCTAAACTGGTAAGAAAGATCAGATGATAGGGCAAAATCCAATAAAAGCAACACCAAGCAACTATGTTGTACGGCATCCTCTTCCAAATTCATTTTTTTACTTCCTTCTCGGAACTATTATCATTAAAGATAGGCATCTACCTGTGAATTCCTCAGAAGGATAGTAATGCTGGCTAATATCCAAAGACAAATTTCAATTGTGTGACGTACAAACTAGAACATTTTATATTCTCCATTGTTCATAGAATTATAGGGCTGGAAGGGACCTTGGAGGTCTTCTAGTCTAACCCCTTACCCAAGACAGGAGTTCTTATACCAGGGCTGTCAAACTCACGGCCCACAGGCTGGATGCGTCATATGCTAGCCATACCCATGCCTGGTTCAGCGAAGGGGGAAAAAGTCCTGGTATGTCACATGACGGCGCCGTGACGTGAGTTTGACAATCCATGTCTTATACCATCTTGGCAAATGATTGTCAAATTGTTTCTTGAAAACCTCCAGTGATGGAACATCCACAACTCCAAGAGGCAAGCTGTTCCACTCATTAATTGTTCATACCACTGTCAGGAAATTCCTCCTTATTTCCAGGTTGGATCTCCCTTTGATGAGCTTCCACCTTTTGATTCTTGTCCTACTTTAGATGCTATAGAGAATAAATCGACTCCTCTTCCCTATGACCGCCCATCAAGTATCACGTTTCCCTTAAGCCTTCCTTTCATAGGCTAAACATATCTACGGTAGTTCCCTTCGCCGTTTATTATACAATTTAGCCTCCAGACTCCTTAACATCTTTGTTGCTCTTCTCTGCACTCTTTCCAGGGCCTCAGCATCTTTTTTGTATTGCGGCAACTGGACGCATAACTGGACAGAGTATTCCAAATGTGGCCTCACTAGTGCAGTACAGAGCGATACTATCTGATTTTGCAACCTAGGACTGTGCTGGCTTTTTTGGTAGCTGTATCCCCCTGCTGACCCATACTTAAGTGGTGGCCACTAGCACACCTAGATCCTATCACAGGCACTATTGTCCAACCAGGTACTGCCTATTCTGGACCTGTTCTTCTTCTTCTTCCTCTTCTTCCACTTCCTCTTCCTCTTTTTCCCCACTTACAAGCTATTATTAACTCTTCCCTCTCCCTCACTTCTAAACACTGAGGAGTAGGAAAGTCCCAGCCAATCAGAAGAAGCTCAAAGTTTCCTAGGAAAGCCAAAACATTTTAGTTTCACACAATGTGTGAAGATCCATCACACCAAGAAAGAATTGTCATCCCCTGAAAATGGAGTAGGCGTCTTAAATTCACTTTTACTATGAGGCCTCTGAGTTTCAAGATCTGAATGCTAAGTAGAAATGTTTAAAACGCGCAGTCTCTACCTACCTAGAGGGTGTGAGGTTGGAAAATGCTGCTCTACTGGATGACAAACAGGTCCTACCAAAAGCATAGAAAGCGGTAGAAAACTGTCACTCTGGTGTCCTACTTCCTAGCTTTGACCAAAGTCAATTAGTCGTAAGTGACATGCATGAATGAAAACTGTGAGCATTTGCACATTCAGTGTCCTCTCCCTGAAGGTAAATAAAAACAGTCACATTCTCCCCACAGCTTAAGTAGATTAACGACATTAACTACACTGCAAGAGGAAGGGTGTGCTAAGGTTGAAACCATAAGGAATTAGGATGCTTGATGAGGTCATGATCAACCCCTTTTGGATCTAGTTACTTGAAAGCACAAAATCCACCATGAGATTTACAGTAACAGGAAGTGGTATATAAATATTGATTAAACAAGCAAGCAAAACTTAATTGGCTATTCTTCCTCTATCTACCACAGAGATCAGAACGCTAGACCAGAAAAGTAAGATTCCAAAAAGTTAAAAAGGACTACCTACTGAACTGATATAGGCCATAAGGCATAAGCCCAGGGTTTCTATTAATCCTATACAGCAGGGGTATCAAACTCACGTCATCATGGCAGTTTCATGTGATGTATTGGGACTTTCCCCCCCTTTGCTAAACCAGGCATTGGCATGGCCAGCGTGTGACGCATCTGGCCCATGGGTGTGACGCATCTGGCCCATACTATACAGTATTCCTGAAGAAGGCATATTTGGCTGCGATCACTAAGTAATAAGCTACAGGTTTTATTTATTTATATCCTGACTTTTTCTTTTCTACAAATGTCAAGATGGCACACCTTCCTCCTCCTATTTCCCCCAAAACAAATCGAGAGAGAATGGCCCAAAGTCACCCAGCCGGCTTTCATGGCTAAGGAGGGAGTTGAACTCATGGTTTCCCCCTCTCAAGCCTGATGTCTTAACCACTAGACCAAAGTAGCTCTCTTTCAAACCATAACGGCCAGAATTGTGCACCGCAGAAACTCGAAACCAAACAAAGCACTTGATGTATGAAGTCAGCCACTTACCCTGAGAGCACAGATAAGATGCTCCTTTCTCATTGGGTGAATGGTTCAACGCTCATGTACCTAACACTATAGCTTATCAGATGAAAATGTTTCCATGGGGTAACAGGGTTAACTCTGCTGCCCTAAATATAATAGTCTGTGTTGCAGAACACACTATCACACACAACGATACAACCACAATTGGTTGAATAAACCAAACTTGGTGAGGTACACACAGGACACTAAACCACAAATAAACACACACCATTTCTCCAGTTTGTTTGAGTCAGTGAGCACATTTTGAAGTTCAAGCGCCTGTTAGAAACACTCACACCAAATAGGTGCAGCTGTGGATCATTCACTCATAAAATGCCCATTCCCAAGAAGGCGAATAGAATAGGCTGTTCCTGCCCACTTCCTGACCAGCTGTTCCCAACCCCTCAACTTGCTTTTATTTATTTCCAAACAGGTAGACTTTCAAATAAAGCAGTAGGCTGCAGCCTTCCACCACCTTACTTTTCTCAGAAAACAGCAGTATCTACTGGGAAGGTTAGAAAAACCAAGATGGCAGACGCAGCAGCGTGATCACAGCCCTCCCCATGTTGTACGTGTGTTGATGTTGCAGGCAGATATAAAGGGACAGGCTTCAATTGCACTGCTGCGACTGCCATCTTACCCTTTTTTTTGGAAACCCTCCCCCAAATGTTTCTTGCAGAACATCTGTGAGGCCCAAAGACACCTTTGTACAGTAATTGAAATTTTTAAAGCCTGATTCTTTAAATTCATGTGCATTTTTAATTAAAAGAGTCTATGAAGACAGGTGGAGTACTATGACTAACACTTACAAAGCTGTTTCAATATTGATTAATTTGTACAGTACATGGGCAGAGTTTTACAGTGCTGAATCATGTCTATTGGGAAAGAGAGGCCAAGTTGGATGCAAGAAAGAAGAGAAGTCATCAGTGAAGGTTCTGGACTGGATTATTTTGCTCTAAAAACGGAGGTACAACCTTGAGTATTTGGCATTTGAAGGACCATGCTCTGGTCACAGATCATAGGTTAAGGGAGCTTTGACCCACTGGTTGTTTTCCATGAGTGCATTGATTCAGAGTTAATAAGTAACCAAGGAGAAAGTCCTGTTCAGCTTTTAAATGCATACTTCACCTCCTATTTCTTATGCACAAGCACTATAGATTCTTGAGTCAGGTCCTGCATATAAATACACTACAGGATGAATAACTAGAGGGTGGGGAGCCCATCTTTGTTAATTGACTAGAATGGATTAAAGCATAATATCAACAGCAGTTTATTGTAACACCTCCAGAGATCCTCAGTAGTGACACCTCACTTTAATGAACTAATGAGGGAGAGAACACATTTCCCCCCAATTTGGGGGGTGTTGAAGAGTAAATCTACATGATGAAATAAATGATGCAAATTCCATCATTTGTATGTATTTGTGCCATTTGTATCATGATGTCACAATGCAAATTGTCCCAAGTTATGGAATTTGCATCAGCCCTCTGTCATTCCTAATATATCTTTACACAAGTGATGGGAATTGCAACAGAATTTGGCCTGCTGCATACAGCTTCACGGCAGGTCAGCAAAGATTTCACAGTAGCAGCAGAAACAAAAGCCTTTTCTCTTAGCCAATTTAAAATCTAGAAAACTTGGCAGAAGAAAAGGGATAGATTTCTCTGTGAACAGAATTATTCTTGGATTGAAACAAATTCCCAGGCTGAGCACACGCCCCATCTTACTGGTCATATTTTGCATTTGTCTCTAATCTATAGAATGGGTAATTTGAGTGACAAACAAGCTGGATAGTGCATTTTGAATATTTCTGTAATAATATATTACCTGTGTCCGGGGATGTCGATTTTTGTAAACTTTTCATAGCCATTAAGGCAAGAGTATCACCCAATATACATAGTAGACAAAAAGAATGGCAAATAAATTTGAAAAGCTTCCTGCTTAGTTCCAGAGCTGCTTTTTGGGACCAAATCTCAGATGAGTAACTAATAAATTATACAAATAAATAAATAAAAAATGCAAAGTAAGATTTCAATGAATACAGCTTAGTCAAGAAATATGCTGCAGACCAATACTTGATAAAGGAGTCATCAAGGCCTTGGAAAAGATATTCAAATGTTGCGATGTGACACTTTATAAAAGCAAAAGGTGAATTTTGAAGAAGCAGGTTAGGAAGAGTATTGACACCTTTGAACTATGATATTAGAAAAAACTCCTGAGAATAACCTAGACAGCCAAAACAACAGGTCAATGGATCATTGAACAAATCAACCCAGAGTTCTCATTTTGAGGCACAAACTACCAGGCTCAAATTTTCCTATTTCAGACACATTATGAAAAGACTCAGAAAAAGCTTTAAAGCTGGGAAATATGGAAGGAAAAAGAAGAAGAGAACAACAAACAACAAAGTGGATGGACTCAGTTACAGTGGTGATGAGTACACCATTAGGAGAGCTGAAGAACCAGGTTAGAGACAGATCATCATGGAGAAAATCTATTTATGTGATAGTTAAGAGTCAAAAACGACTTGATGGCACATAATTAATCAGTTGGATTTCTTGCTAAGAAAAAAGAAAATGGTCTACTTCTACCTTCTCCAGAACTATGTTTCCAGAAAAAAAATATGTCCTGGTAAGGCTGTCATAATTTCTTTGTTACAGAAGTACTGGTCCAGTTGACATATGATGATAAAGCATACAGGTCATCCTCGTTTAGTGACCACTCATTCAGCAAACATTTGAAGTTATGATGGTGCTGAACAAGCAGATGTATGACCGTTCTTATAGTTGCAATTGCCACAACATCCCCAGAGTCATGTGATCATGGTTAGGGCACTTGGCAACTGGTTTATCTGCAACTTTCCTTACCAGCTTTTGACAAGCACTTCTGACAGCCCCATCCCAAGACAGACCCACAGACCTCCTGTATCTTAGCTATCAATCTGAAAAATAGTTACATCAGAAAGGCATTTAAGGAGAGGGACCTTGCAAAATTTCAGAAGGGTAACTATTGGGTTGGGACATTAAGATGAGTGAAAAACAGTCATCACATAATTGAAACTAGTCAGTGCATATGATGGATTTGAAGACACAAGAAGAACTTGAACATCCAGTGTTTCCAAACAAACATCCAATTTGCAGCCTCTGAAGTCTACAGACTCCACCAAAATTACGGTATTTGTTTCCACTCTCAAGAAAGAGAACTAGCAAAGAGCACTGAATTCTACAACAGACCCCTGCATTCTTTCCCCCAAAGAATTATGACTAGAACATGCAGCTGAAACTGTTTCCTTTTTCAAATTTTTCACTGCTTAAAAATTAGAGATAGCTATCAAAAATGACCTTCCCTTTTCCCCCATCTTAATTTTTTCAATATATGGAATGTTTGCAGGGATGTATTAGCTTTTGCACAATACTGTTGATATCTCTAGGCCCTATAATGCTCATGGAGCTCTCTTGAAGACTGACATTTCAAAACTCATGGCTCTTTAAACAACTGTCCTCTGTGGATTTAGTCAATCTCCTTTAAAGCCATCCAAGTTAGTGGCTATTACTATTTCTTATGGAAACAAACTTCACATGTTCATTATATACTCTGTAAAAAAAAGTGTTGTTTTGTTTAATCTAAATCTTCCAGTCGCTTCACTGGTTGATCTTTGATCCTAGTCATGTAAGCGATATGGCCAGCAAACAAATATAACAAATAAATAAGCTACTGGTCCAGAAAAAAAACACACAAATACAGTAAATAAATAATTTGTAGGAAGCAATTTCAGTGATAGACCTAGTAAAAATATTTTACCCTTGTCACTGAATAATAAAAGCTGTATTCTTCAACACTTAAAAAATAAATGATAGCAGATAAATATACAGTGGAACCTCGGTTCACAAACGCTTCTATTCACAATCAAATCAGTTCACAACCAAAAAATCAGCTAAATGTTCGACTCGGTTCAAGAATAAATCCTCGGTTCACAACCAAACTTCCTGAGGATGAAGAAATCTCAAGAGAGAAAACACCTGAAAGAGAGCATCCTTCCATAGTGTAGGCGGACTCTGCCGCAAAACAACCACCTCTCTCTCGCTCAGAATCGACTGACTGAACAGTTTTCTGTTGTTCATGGTTTTCTCAGTGTTTGTATTAAAGGATTTTACTGAACACTGTGATTTCTGTGGCATATTTAACTACAGTACTGTGTTTGTGTACTTCAAAATCTTAAAAAAACAATAGACTTCATAGGGTCTGGAACGGATCGATCGTATTTCCATACAACCCAATGGGAAAATTTGTTTCGGTTCACAACCAACAGGTTCACAACCAAAGTTATGGAATAAATTGTGGTCGTGAACTGAGGTTCCACTATAATTGGGATTTTTCTAGACTCACATTTCCTGCTAGAAAAGCATCTGTAGTTGGAGGCTACAGCCCAGAGTGGTGTGTGCCCCAGCTGACGGGTGATCAAAGCCGTGACCTTTTACCTGGAGGGAAAGGGATGAGGCTACAATGACTCATGCCCCTATTATGACCGGCTTAGATATGTTCTACATGGGCCTGACTTTAAAGATCACTTGGAAGTTACAATAGCTTTTGTTCTAATTGATATTTGCTAGCTAGTGGACCACAAATGCTGTGGGCCCAGTACTGGTTATCAATAAGCTTCTGGATGTAATTTAAAGTGCTAGCATAGGTACCAATAATTCTTGACTTACAACTATTTTATAAAATCAATTAAGTGTGATTCACTTAACAACTGCCTTTGATTAGCAACAGAAATTCTGGTCTCGATTGTGGTTGTAAGTCGAGGACCTATAAAGTGTTACTTGGCTTGGTGCCTAGCTATCTGCAGTTATTTTGAAGTTTAATATACATAGGAGAAACTATTAGTGGTTCTCCATTGTAGGGAAGTAGGAGGGATAAGACCTGCTGGTGTTCCTTTTCAATGGCTTCTCTGATCCTTTGGAATGGTTTCCTAAACCACATCTGGTTTCTTTCACTATGACTTCTTCTGAAGAAATAAAAACAGGGCTTTTCCAAAGGGCAGTTGAGTCATGAGTCTATCCAATGTATATTACCTATATTAGTATAATAGGTACTTATTATGACTTCCTTGTTGAATCAGTATACATTTATATTAATTCATCCCAGGATGAGAAGGGGGAGGAGGGGAAAGAGAGAAGAGAAGAGAAGATAAAGTATAGGTTACAGAAGATTAGCATAATGACATGGTTTTGGAAAATTACAGTATATATTATCAATAAAACTTTTACACCACTTTTACACCACCTCTTTAAAACTGCATTTAGATATTATAATTTAGTTAAAATCAAATATTAAATTATGACACCATCTTAATATAAGCCAGGCATTATTAGGTTTGTAGCCCTATTTGCATCTATCTAGAAGTGAATTCTATTCAAGTCATTGAAGTTTGTTTCTAACTCGATACGTGTACATTTGCAGTGTAAAACTGAGTCTCTCATGTTAATAATCCTCTTTAATTATAGCTTTGGAACAATGCCTTAGGTACTGTAATTTTCATGAAGTCCTGAAATTTAGGGAATTAAAGCCTGGAATGCAAAATTAGCTTCTTACAGGCCCTGCATATATTTCAACATCTGCTCTAAATTGAGCTCACCAGAAATCCAGAACATTTGTAAGGATGAATGCCCAGCACAACCTACAAAGATAGGCCAACTGCTTTCTCTCAGTGGAATCTATACTCAAAACCTAAATAAATGACTTTGAGAATCCCTTTCAAAGACAATATTTGCAAAAACACAATGTATATGCAAAAACACAAGAGTATAAAATAGGAGTATACAACATTTGAGAAGTCATGGGTTGCAAGTGAGGCTTCTGACTTTTAAAAGGCTCTATAAGATAGTGACATAATTGAAAGGTAAGACGTAAGGGATGCGGTGGCTCAGTGGCTAAGACGCTGAGCTTCTTGATCAGAAAGGTCGACAGTTCAAATCCCTAGCACCCGTGTAACGGAGTGAGCTACCGTTACTTGTCCCAGCTTCTGCCAACCTAGCAGTTCGAAAGCATGTAAAAATGCAAGTAGAAAAATAGGGACCATCTTTGGTAGGAAGGTAACAGCGTTCCGTGCACCTTCGGCGTTTAGTCATGCCGGCCACACGACCATGGAGACGTCTTCCGACAACACTGACTCTTCAGCTTTAAAACGGAGATGAGCACCGCCCCCTAGAGTCGGGAACAACTAGCACGCATGTGCGAGGAGAACTTAAGAGGCTGAAGTTTTGCAGCCCCCTTTTAAAAAATATTTTAAGGGTGGAAATAGGAGTGGGATACCTCTGAGAAGTAAACTGTTCCCATTCTTACTCATAAAAGTTCTGGGAAAAAAGCCTGAAATTGGCTTCATATCCACTTTCCGAATGCCAAAAAGGCCAAAATGTTTAAATCTAAAGTAATAAGCTATATACCTTCCAGTTCTGTGTTTATATAAGTTTAGACTGCTGGGAAATCTGCCTTCAATAATTCTGAAAACTATTTTCCAGATTCTCTGGTGCTTCTTTAATGAGATGCTATCTGGGATTGCTACTTTTGAAATACTTGTGGGAATTGGCAACTTCAATTATTGACTAATTCTCAGTTTTGGGTTCCTGGCTGGTTTGATTTTAACGAAGAGTTTTTTTGTCATGCTGGAAAAGGAAGATTGACACTGTGGATGTTTGATTTTTCCAAAAGGCTAAAGCAGAAGTTAGTCAATAGAAGCTGAATGGAGATGTTCAAAAAATCTTATGGATATTTTCTCCTCTCAGAATGGACAGATAGGCAAGATTCTAGCTAAGATGATCTATGGTGACAAGAGTTAAGGAGAGCTTAGAGATAATTATTATACAACAGGAGATCTGAGATCTGCCAACAAATTAAAATTACAATATTAAACAGATAACTTGGCAGTTGGATAATCGCCAAACAGAACAGGACATGCCTTTTCAGGATCTATCTGGTTCCTGGAGGACACATATATACCTGAGAACTATCAGGCTACTGCTATTGCTAACCTTTCATTGTGCAATTGACAAGCACCACATCTCATTTGAACTTAAGGTGTGTAACATGGAAACAGTGTCCAGCTATATTAATTGTAAGTATTGCATCCCATTAGAAAAGTCACATCTAAATTTTTGAGAACCATTTTACTTGTCTAATGATGCATCTCATATGTACTTCGTCTGCAACCACAGCAGAGAAGAAGCAAGACACAGTCATTCATTAATTTTGCTTTTTGTTTATCTGACATTCAAAAGGTCTAATTAATTAGCAATCAATAGCTGTCATTAATATTTACTTTGTGAAGCCTGATACCTGTAATTCTCCAAGAAATTTTTTTATTTGTCTGGAAAAGGATAATAGAAAAATCAGGTCTTATCCTTTTGCCTGGGAACTCATGATTGCTGTGGGGTTTCAAAAAGCCAAGCCCATGATCAACCAATGTGTTAGGGACACTGATATATAAAGGAATTCATGTGTAATGTTTGATTACTATAGCTTTGTGAGCTATACTAACAATTACACTTTAATAACTTCTCTTCCACCTTAATTAGACCTTTATTATGATTCTTTTTAACATTTGCCATCAGCCCTTCTTGAGGATATATTTTGACAGCTCTTATATTTTGAAGACATCTATCTATATAACTTGGTGGTAGATATGGTGCCCTGTGTATTGCTTTATTATATAACTTTTTGATTATATTAAACATATCCTGATCTCCCCTATGGACTACTGCAATACACTCTATTCTTGAAGACTATTTGGAAACTAAAGCTGATGCAGAATGCAGCAACATAGATAATATTGGGTAACCCTAGGACTGCACATATATCATCTCTGGTATGTGAGCTGCACTGTATGCCAATTTGCTTCCGGGTCCAATTCAAGGTGTTGGTTATTACCTTTGACATGAGACCAAGTTACCTGAAGAACCATCTTGTCCCAATTACACCGAACATTCCACCTGGCTAAGCAGAGAGAATATATTATGGACCCATCAATTAAAGAATTTTGATTGGTGGGGCCTAGGAAGAAAGCCTTCTCTATTGTTGTTTCCATCATATGGAGTTTGTTGCCCCCAGAAGTAAGGTGGGCTCCCACTCTTTTGTCGTTCCACAGGAGGATCATGACTTGGCTCTGCCAAGTGGCATGGGTGTGTGTGTGTGTGTCTAAGAATGGCATGCAAACCAAAATATGGTTGAGGGCCTGAGGTGCTCCCTCTGCTTTTTAAAACTTGTTTTTAATTCTGTTTTCAGCTTTGTTGCTACCTATGTCTCTTTTATGTGTATAAATATGATACATTAAAAAATTGTCATAAGAAGTGTCTTACAGTAACTGTGCATATATTCTTTCAATAGAGAACTGACAGACATTTATTTTACAATTATTGCAATTCTTCTTTTGCCATGAGAGCAATACAACCCCCCACTAAGACTCATCATAAAAGCTATTGATATCATAGCCAACCCACTGTTCATGGCATGCACTAAATCAACCTGTGGGACATACCAAGTCACAAATAAATGGAAGCAGTTTGTTGTCCCCTACTCATACAGTACAAGGCATTTTAATATTTACACAAGATATAATTAGCTAATGGCTTTTGCTGGGCTCCTGTGCGGTATATTACTACAGTTACATTCTTCAGTAATCATCTTTATTAGTCTTTTTATTCTTCATGCTATGAAGAACAAAGTTAATGAGGAAAGATGTTCTACAATTATTACAATTATTATCTAGAGGCATTTGATGCTTTTCTTTTCCTTGAAAACAATTATTGGCATACATTATAATTTTGAAAGAAAAGCCTTCCAATAGCCAACAAAATCATAGAGTTGGAAGGGACATAAGGAGTCATCAAGTTCAGCCTCCTGCATACCGCAGTATTCATTACATCTTTCCCAATAGATGACTATTCATCCTCTGAAAACCTCTGGTGAAAGAAACCTATTCCAATGATTGATAGCTGTTAACTGTCAAAAAGTTCTTCATTACATCTAATCTGTACTTACATGCTTCTGTACAAGTCCACATGACAGAAAAAAAATCACAACATATACTAAAATATAAACAACCAGATGGTAAAATATCCTACCAAGTATTACATTTGTTACCTGCATTCATCTAATAAATGGAGACTTTCTAGACTGCTCAGTCCACTAAGATCACAGAAAGATTTTACTTTTTCTTTTCAGAGCACAGTTATTAATTATAATGCTTCATACAACAGGTGGATTAAAATATCACTATTAATGGCCATAATATTTCACAATAAAAATCAACAATATCTTCTATTTTCTTTTCTTAATATAATTCTTAACCTATTCATTTCGGTTGGGTTCATCCCCAGATTTCAACTTGGCAATATTTAAACTCTATGCTACCTCACTAATTTTCACCACCAGCTTCTTCATAAACTCCTATAATTGTACTACTGAAACTAGCACTATACAAGGTGCTATTAACCATGATGAAGTATGTGAATTTTATTTTACCTTGCATTAAAGTTTAAACTATTCTTGATGTTCCATCATCAAAAAATATTGTTAACACAAATATAACTGTCACTGTTCTGATTCTCCAAAACCAAGAAACAGAAATAAAAGGTTCGATTAACTGCTTTTAATTCTGGCAGGCCTGGAAACATTGGCACATAGCAACCAAAACAAAAGCAGCAATAACTGTTGCTGCTTTCCCACCAATTTAACCCCGCCCCATGCGTGCGCCTGCCCCACCCACATGGCTGTTGTACTTCTAGAGAGGCCTAAGAGGCCTGGAATCTTTCTGTTGGGCTGAGTTCTTTCTTCTGCTGCCAGCCTGCTCTCCAGCTGATTATCGGACGGCTGCTTCTTCGTTGTCCACTTCCCATGCCATGAGTCTACTGTTTTTGATTATCCCTGTAAGCCTCCTTACCCTGAATGGCGACCCTGAAACGGTCCGCTGGAGGCTCACTGTTTCGAGGGTTGACAATAACATTTATTTGCGTGCACTTAAATGACTATAAATCTATTGTGGATCTAGTCTGTACAGAATTTCCAAAGTTATCCTAGGAGTTAATAGAAAACTTTGGGGGAAAAGGCAACATGAAGCTAATGGAAATGTAGACATCCCATCAAATATTTTATATATAAAATATGTGTGTGTGTGTGTGTGTGTGTGTGTGTGTGTGTATATATATATATATAATTTCAACTAGCTGTCTACAACTACAACTACCATTTAGTTTTACCACATCTTCTTTTGAAGCTTGAAAGTCAAGCTTGAGAACTGCAGCTTATGAAAGTAAGATTAATTCATATTCTAAACCAGAAGACAAGTGAGTTGTAAAATAATATGCTTTCTACAGTAAGAAAAAATAGACATGGCCATAAAATTACTCTAGATTCTGCAATTTAAAAAGCATTGACTTACATGAATGGAAGATATGCTAATAAATAAAAGAATGTAATTTAAATAACTTCTTTAAACAGAAGATACTAATGAAGCACTGTCTAAATTTCCCTACCCTCAATGTTGCCTGATATGCTATTTATTGGAGAGAAGAAAGGAAGGGAAGAAACATTAAGAGCTGGAGCAAACTAATATGCATCAAAACTAATGTTGTGAAATACAAAAATAAATTTTAGGGTGTAACTACCCTATTATTGGAGGAACAAAGGAAATGCTATCAGCCTTATGCCATTCTGAATATTGTCACAACTGTTAAATGCCCTGATCTACTACAACTTAAAGAACTAAAGTTCAAAAAAAAATCTTAGAAAACGTAAAGCCCTCAAAAGGTAAATACATTGCATTAGTATTGATAAGTGAAATACATTCATATTTTCTCCCATGTGGATTACAGGGAAGATTTCTATTTGGTAGACATAGAACAACTACTAATATTAAAACCATTTGTACTGTAAATTATGAGATTAAAAATATAATTATGTTTATTACTTGCCCTCATAAACAGCTACATACTGAATAGTCTACCTCAGAATGAACCTACTATGTAAACACATTCTGGATTGACAAAATTATGTGCCATAATAGCAGTTTCCTTCTGTGAAGTACTTTTCTAATAAACCTCTGGTTTAATATTACTATCAAAATATAAGAAGTTCCATAGTAAGTCACATACAATTATTGTTTAAATAATATTTTGATGTTGTTTTAAATGAAGGATAGTCATTTGAAGTGAATAAAATTGCTTATGGAACAGATACCATACTCAACTTATTGTACTGAAATTGACAAATGTATAAGGAACTATGGAGAGCATTTTTAATAAAATAAAATTTGTGCAGCAACATACCAATGTATCAAAATAGCTTGTCACAATGAAAGAAATTTGATCTAATCTGGTAACTGATCATATAATTAATCCACTTACATTTCTGCTACTTGAAGATCTGCGCTTTCCTCGAATACCAGAACAGCTCCTAGGACTTGTTGAGGTAGTGAATGGAAGAGCAATGGAAAGGTGAGGAGGGCTTGTTGGAGTCAAAGGAGACATCAGACTGCCTAACATGCTTTGTTTGGAGACATAGTTAATTTGAGAAAGAATATTTTCATTGTCCCCAGCATCACCGCTACCTATTTCAATCTTTTCTTCACTGGTTATACTTCTTAAATAGTCTTTCAGCATCACTTGAGTTGCTGTTTCACTCAACCAGCACAAAAAGAGTTCATCCACTTTCATTTTTAGTACAGGCTGTAAAACTTTCACAGTTGGCATCTTGTCCTCTTAATTTATTTTTTGCTTGAATGAAATCGATGAACTTCTCAAATCAGATGAAACACCTGAAAGACAAAGTGCCTATTAAAAAGATTTCCTTTAAGATTATTAAATCTGTATGTCTGTCTCCACCCACCCACCCAAAATATTGATGCAAAAAAAGATATTATGATGTTATTAACAGTTTTACATGTTTTAGATTGTGGTATTACAGAGCATGAAGGTTAAAGACTTTTTATCCATAATTTGTCAATTAAGGTACAAGTTAGCAGTATGCTTTTATAGAACATTTAGAATATGAGAAAAAATAAATAAATAAATAAAAAGAATATGAGAAAGAAAAACTATTTTATGTCGGAATTCTAGATCTGGGTTGCAAAATCCCATATGACCAATAAACAATGTTTCTTGTATCTCTTGTTGCCATTTTGTATTTGTATTTTTATAGCCTAGGGCTAGAAAACCATATGAAGAATCCATCTTTTTCAATTATTCATTTTATTAGGTTTATTTTAAAATGAAGTGAAGGTTGATACAGGATTTGTCCTGGATATGTGCAACATAAATTAACAACATAAATTAGAATTGAACAATTAATGAAGTCCCAGATGTATTAAACTACAAGGTTATTAAAGGCAAGGGTCCCCAACTCCTGAGTTACGGACTGGGATCAGTCTGTGATCTGTTAGGAACTAGCAGAGGGAGAACAAGCAAAGCTTCATCTACGCATGGGCAGGATCTAGGTTGTGTGTGAAACCATACACCCCCAGTCCATGAAAGACAATTTTTCTTCCAAAACTGATCCCTGGTGCTCGAAAGGTTGGGAACTGCTGATTTAAGGCATGCAACTCTTCATTCAATTGCTTATCATACTCAACATTACTAGCCTACCTTAGCAAAGTCAAAAAATGCTATCTATAACTCAGTTTTATGAAACATAAACCAGAGACACTAGCATGGATTCAGTTAATCAGCTTATGTTTGTAGTTTGAAAAATGTACAACTGCTTCAGACATTACAGACATACAATAGTATCTCTCTGTTACTAATTCAAGTAGCTACATCCATGTTCAATCAAACCTGAAAAAAAACAAAAACAAAACAGAACCCTGTTTTATGTATACAGCTTATTAAAGTAATTCTTTATGAAACATCTTTTGTCAAACTCATATGGAAATCTGAAACAAACTTATGGATGCCTTTATGAATGGCTGAAGAGTAATGTTCTTGCATGTGGCCTGAAGCACTTCTGAATTATTTTTGAAGCATTCATAGTAAATATACTGGACTTCAGACCCATTCAACTTTAATAAGAAAATGACAAAAAATTATAGTCCATATCCTTTTATTTTGGAGTAAAACCCATTGAATTAATTTCTTCCTGACCTGATATAAACGCACACATCAAACACTTCATGACTAAAATACTTCTACTACATCTCTGAGAATTATAAAGTACATATTAGATTATGTACGACGAAGAGTTTCTAACATTACCAATGAAATATACTGCATAGCCATTCTCTCTTTTCCTCATTAAGGATAAATTTTTAACAGATGGTCATAAGCAAGGGAAGCAACAGCAGTGTGAAGTTTTTTTAGAAGTCAATGCAAACAAATACAGGTAGTCCTCGACTTACGACCAGAATTGAGCCCAAAATTTATGTTGTTAAAGGAGATATTGAGTTTTGCCCCATTTTACAACCTTTCTTGCCACAGTTGTTAAGTGAATCACTGCAGATGTTAAAGTTATTAACATGGTTATTAAGTGAATCTGGCTTCCCCATTGCCTTTGCTTGTCAGAAGGTCACAAAAGGTGTTCATATGACCCCGGAACACTGCAACGGTCATAAATATGATTCATTTGCCAAGCATCTGAATTTTGGACACATGGCAACGGGGAAGCTGCGATGGTCAGTGTGAAAAACAGTCATCCGTCACTTTTTTCAGCCCCCGTTGTAACTTCGGTCACCAAGTTGAAAGGCGAGGACTACCTGTACTTCAATTATCTCTTATTCTGGGTAGCATTCGGAAGAACATTTGGAACTATGATGATATAGGGATCCCACTTTGAACTGGCGCTTGATGGTGTTGTCTCACAACGAAGGTGGGGAAAAAATGCATGCACGAAGAAGGCGGGAAGGTTAGGGTTAGGGTTAAGTGGGGTCCCTATATCATCATAGTACCGAGCATTTAGTGTTTGTAAAACATTTGGGCAGTCTGTTGACAAGGCTCAGGGTGCTAGTGTAGTGGGGGGGGCAGTTGACGGGAATCCTGTCAGCATGGCCCAGTTGGCGGGAATCCCTAACCCTAATTCTAATAGCAATTGCACTGTATTTATATACCGCCTATCAGGGCTTGCAACCCTCTCTAAGCGGTTTACAATGTCAGCCTA
>JANHJO010003880.1:19292-35007 GCA_032468235.1 Pseudoxyrhopus heterurus | reverse complement strand
GACATTGTAAACCGCTTAGAGAGGGTTGCAAGCCCTGATAGGCGGTATATAAATACAGTGCTATTGCTATATAAATGGAGGAAGGCAAATATTCCTACCTTCAAACAGGAGAGAAGAACCCAGGGATCTACATAACATAAGTACTGGAAAGATTCTAGAGCAGATAACTCTGTAAATATGTCAGTCTGTAGGTACACTGATTGCTATAGGTCAGTAAGGATATGTCAAGGACAAGGTTTGCCAAACTAACCTTGCCTCATGTTCTGATCAAGGTGATAGCACCATCACCTTGAATGATCTCAGAAAGCTGAGCAACACTGAATCAAACTATTGTTTAGATGGGAGGCCACAAAGGGCTATAAGGCTAGGCTGAAAAAAGCAGTGGCAAGTAAATTCTATAATGTTGCCCTGAAATACGTACAGGAACACGTCCATAAAGACATAAGTTCAGCTTGATTCAGGTCTTAATTTCTATATTAGATGGTCAAAATGCTTAGGATCAATATATATTGCTTCCGCAAAGCATTCAGGAAGTACTTCATAACATTTTATTTAACAGTTAATTAAGTATGGGCTAGATGGAATGATTGGTTGATGGATCCACAGTGGGCTCAAAAATCACCCTTCAAAAATTCTTGTCAGTGGCATTTAATCAAATTAGAATAGGATATTAGTGATGGTATCACAAGGTCCGATCTTGGATTCTAAATTATTCAATATTTATCCTTATGATTTTGGATGAGGACATGGAAAGAATCTTTATTAACTTTGCACATGACATAAAACTGAATAGGATACTTTAAAAAATTTAAAACCACCTGGATAGGTAAGATAAATAGACTTTTTTAAAAAAATTAACAGGGACAAAATTAACTTATAAATGGAAATCAAATGACAGATGTAGAAATGGGATAAGAGATTACAGGAACTTGGGATAGTGGTTCATTATAAATTGAATACAGGTAGTCCTCAACTCAGAAGCATAATGGAGCCTTTTTTACTGTGCTTGTTAATTGAATCCATATTTGTTAAGTGAAAGACATGTCATTAAGTGAACCAATTGTTTGCTATGGGCTAGTGTTGCTGAAAACCAGAAGAAAATATTGGTTTTCGGCAAAATATCACAAAACTCATTTTCAGGTGCCACAGGAGCTGCATATGGCTGTAAATGTGGATTGGTTGCTGAGCACCCAAAAAGTGGTCATGTGATTTCAGGGGGTGGTAGTCTTGAGAACCAGGTTGTAAGTACCCCTGCAGGGATCTTTCATAACTTTGCATGGTTGCTAAGTGACCAATCATAAGTCGAGAATTACCTATAACAGCCAAAAATGTGATATGGTTGCAAGAAAGGGAAATACAATTTTAGATCACATCAGTAGAAGTGTAGATTATTTTGCATTGATCAGACATCATCTCAACTTCTATGTCCAGCTCTGGACATCACATTTTAAAGAGGACTCAGATTTCCAGAGAAAATGGTAGACTGACAAACACAGTGGAATGAGATAAGTAGACCAGCTCTTTGTAATTCCTCTCCAAATAAGGAGAGGACTTGAGATCACCCACAAATGTTCCAGGCAGTTGCTTCTTGTGAGGAAACCACAAGACAGTGAGGCTTTAAGGGTTTATTTACAGATAAGAGATGAGATAAGAAGAGATCATTTGTTATATTTCAAGAGAAGATGATAAGTTACTAAAATATATACTTGTGATGAAAGGAAAGGAATTTCTTTATATATTTTTCTTTATTATATTTTTTCTTTCTGTTTCATTTTTTTCTATTGTATTTTCTGCACGTACCATTTTTTTCCTTTTCTTCTTTTTAATTTGTGTTAGCTTTTTTAACCATTTGATTATAATTTTTAACAAATTACTATGAAGATTTTAAGGAGGACCCAGGGAACTAAAACAGTTCAAAAAGGACGATCAAAGGGCAAGAAACTAAGAAGAGAGGATAGAACTTGAAATGCTTATCCTTATGAAGAGGAGGTAGCACTCTCTATATTCCTAAAAGAGCGTCATCTAGAGGATCAAGGCTTGTTTTGTCTCATTCAGAGTGCAGGACACCAAATACTGAATCATTAGATAGAAAAATAGATTCCAACACTACATTCCTAGCAGTAAGAGCACTCACCTAGAGAATTGGTAGACTCCCCATTATCCTAACAGGTTCAATCATAGGCTTGAACAAGATTGCCCTCAGTGACTTTTTTCCAACTTTATGGTTCTTTGAGAAGTGAACTTACATTTCAGGCAAGGCTATTCAGAATGAAGTCATCTATTATTTTAAAGAAATCAACCTTCACCACTTTAGATGAAATCACAGAATGTGGGTAAGAGTTGAAACTTGAAGTATAGGAAGTGCAAATCTGGACAAGAACTCTCGATCAACAAATTACTATAGCATCAAGCCAAATTCACCCAACAGTTCACCCCCTATTTCCCCAGTAGATGACTCAAAGCTTCTCAGGTAGAGGACTACATACATTATTCAGGTCCAATAATCAACACATTTTCTCATTATCTGCAAGGAAAGGAACTTAGTAACTTCATCTTACTGCAGGATCAATCATTCTTCCTATTCTTTTATTTTACTTTTTTCCCAACTAAATCAACACTCTTTCATCCCTTCATTTTCTGCAAATCAACAACAAAACAGGTAGATTCTCCCAAAGATGTTCTAGCAAATTCTAAAAATATCACCTGTTCAGCTTCTTTGTATGTTCATTTGCTGAAAGACATGTGGTTTACTTTGGATGTTGCATATTACAAATACACACTTCATTATGTATCCAGCTGTTCACTCTTCATCTGAACAGGGACAAATAGTAAATCATTTGGAGCGAATGAAGAATTCTCTTCACTAATAGAAACTGGAAAATCAATATTTTAAAACAATATTCTACTGGGAGTGGAAGAAATGTGGTTGCAGATCTTTGACACTTGTGGCCACCATACAAAACATAGCAGAGACCATGCATTACTAATCCTGGATTGTCTTCTCTAGATCTGAAGCCCCCCCCCCCCATTCCTATGATTTATACCTGTCTCCGATCGTTATTCCAGGAGATCTCTGAGATCATAGCTATCCAAAAAGCATTAAAGTTGTGTCATTTCAACCCTATTCCCGCCAATAAAAAAACAACAAGCTACCCAGCTAAATGGGGCTACTGAAATCAACTAATTAGAGTAAATTTAAGTCTTGTATAAAAAGTCTGGCTTGGGTATTTCAGGCAGATTTCTGGCTGAGCTTGCTTTTTTTCCAAGTTATGCTTCCAATGGAAGATCTGAGGACTGAATGAAAAGCAGGGCATGTTCTGAAAACTGTCCTGCATTTCTTCCATTTCTAACCATAAGAACAATTCTCAGCCTCCCTCCCGGACAAATACTGGGGGTCATCTTTAGGACTTTTTATTTTGGTTCTGCCAAGGCAGTCAATGATTTCAGTTTGGCGCTGAAGTGTTTGGATGTTGTGGTGCTCTGGGATACAGGCATGGCCGTGTAAATAATTATCCACCCACTATGTTCCTTTACAGATTAAAAGCACAAACAGATCTTGACCCAACCAACCTGAAATGCAACCCTGATGTTTACACACCTCCGTAATTCTTTTACGTGCATACCTCTCCATTCCAACTGCTTCTACTTTGTTTTCCCAATTCTGTTTTTGTTTTTAACTCTGCCTTCTAATGACGAAAGTAGAATAATGGTTAAGGCACAGAAAATGGCTCAAGAACCAGGAAATCCCCACAGAAATTACTCCTCTAACAAGAATTCCTCAGGAACAATGTAGATCTCTTCATCTCAGGTTTTGCTCTCCACCCCACCTTTACAGGGCAGTTACAGGTATGGCATTGCTGTGAAGGAATGCTTGGAGCACCTGACAGAAGCACTATAAAAACATTCAGCTACTGTTATTAACTATTAACAGGGTAGCCCCACCATCAAGCAGCCATCTTATTTGAGACCAGAAATTGAAGCAAAGAATGACAGATTGGAAGTGTCAGAAAACCTGTGAAGGAAACATCTTGAGCTCATAAGATGCTGTCAAGGATGCAACCATGTCATGTGTTTGCTAGGGTCCAGCCAAATCTCCCACCCAGAGTGTAGCAGGTGACAGGGGCAGCTCCAAAGAGGCTTGATGGCAATCCCTGAATTGATAAATGTACCCCAAGGCTCAGTCTGGTGTAATGGTTAAGGCACGAGGCTAGAAAATAGGAGACAGCGAGTTCTAATTCTGCCTTAGGGACAAAGCCAGCTGGTTGACCTTGGGACAGTCACTCTGAACGAAGAAGGTGAAAGAAGGTGAAAACAAACCACTTCTGAAAAAGTTCACCAAGAAGCAACAGGGACTAGTCCAGTCAGTCATCAGGGGTCAAAAACTGACTTGAAGACATGTGCACACATGTGCGGACACATACACACACCGGGACCAAAACTCTTCTTTCTTCTTTATAGGAGAAATGCACACCCAACATTTTATAATCATGGAGCAGATGGCAGAGTGCAGGTATACTTACTGATGCTCATGGTATTATTTTTATATTAACAATGCATTTTCCTTCCCACAGTAAAATGGTACCATACTTATATGCAAGTAGGCAATAGATCTTCCTAAACTAGAAGGAAAAGCATGTCCTCTGCTATGCTCGATTACATACATCGTTTTTCAAACAAACAAACAAACAACCTTGTATGGAGGTTGGTTTTATTTGTGTTACTGGAAGCCAGCTAGAGTCGCAAGATGGGAAAGCATATAAAGTTTTGGGTAAACATTAATACAGTACTATAAGTGAGTAATATATTCTGGTTGCACTATTGTTTCTATTATCAGCCATGAAATAAGACTTGGCTGCTAAACTGTTTGGTAGCTGTTCAAGGTGGGGACAGACACTATCTTGTCCTTTGTTTCAAGCAACAACAACAACAACAATCTTACTATTATGGCTCCCTGAATTCCTCCCCTCCCCTAAAAACAAAAAATCAGTTGCACCACAGATGGGATCATTTCTATGCATGGTACTTTTCAGGTCCCTGCCACAAATAGCTTAAAGAGTCTGGATGTTATTTCAGTACATATACAACTGGACTATCTCTCCCTGAGAATATCTGCCTGTCCTACCAGATTAGATAGGGTAGGCACAGTTCGGGTCCTGTCCCTGAATTGTGGCCATCTAGCAGGTCCTGTAAAGTGTGCCTTTTCTGCGGCTGCCCCTACCTTGAGAAACAACTTCCCTTGGGTAATCTGGCAGCCCCCACCCATTTAACTTTCCAGGAGGCCATCAAGACTAGTCTCTTTACTCATGGATTGGGGAACAGTGATGGGTCTGTGGTTGATTGTTGGGGCATCCCAGGGGGATCCTTGAGGCACCAGTTTTTAGTTTTTGTTATATGATTTTATGTTGTTGTTATTGTTGCTATGAGCTGTTATATTTTTAATATAACTCTTAAAAATTAAACCAACGTGAGAGAAAGTGCTTGATTGCAGCTATTGCCTCAAAAGGGTGTGTTAAGAAATATTAGATTACGGATACCAAAAATTCTGTCCATGCGGCCTTTCAAATAGATGGGTTACATAGTGAAGACTGAGTTTCCTATAGCTATAGGTAGAATTCGGACAGCTGTTGCCCTTGGAAAGTTAAAAATAAAATCTCAGTCTCAAAACATGTAACTTGAGAACCCTGAGTTTTACAATATCATGTGCGTATAAATGTGTCAAATACCATAGTCTTGGTATATGGACAATCTTTTGCCAATTATTGCTTTCCTGGAAATTAAAATAAATTAACTTAGAACGAGGACATGAAAAGTCATGGAAGTAGTCCTCCACTTACGACCACAATCAGTACCAGAATTTCCATTGCTGAGCAAGGCAGTTTTAAAGTGAGTCGTGCCTGACTTTATGATCTTTCTTGCCACATTTGTTAAGCGAATCACTGCAGTTGTAAAGTGAATCACGTTGTGATTAACCAAATCCAGTTTCTCCTGTTGACTTCGCTTGCCGTAAGCCAGTTGGAAAGATTGCAAATGGCGATCTCATGGACCTGAGACGCTGCAATCATTATAAATACATGCTGGTTTCCAAATGTCTGGATTTTGTTCACTTGACCATAGGGATGCTGCGACAGTTGCAAATACAAGGACCAGTTTTGTAAGTCAGGTTTTTTTGTAACTTCAAATGATTGTAAATCGAGGGTTACCTGTATTTCCTCTTTTTTGTATGTATGGGTTGTTTTATTTGCTTCTTCTCTGTCACAGCTCTACTAAATAGAAGCTGAGTTCCAAAAAAAATCCCACCCTATATTTGGGACAGTCTATGAGAAATTAAGTTTTTCCCACTTTTAATGGCTGACTGCCCCATTCCTCAGGCTTATAGCAGACTACATTTGAAGCCGTTCCACAGTTTCAAAAGATGTTTGCCTTGTGGCATAGGAAGGTAGTGTCTCAAAAACACAAGTTCAAAAAGTTTCAAAGTAGAGAAGGAGTGAGTTACATGTTTCTTTGGCTGCAGATCAGAATATGTGGGGTGTTTGCTCTGTGTTCCTCTTAAGTGCTTCTTTCTCAATGTATCTAGCTCCAAGTGTTGTGCCCTATATTTTTCCACAATAGACTTTCTCATCTGCCATTCTATGCTGGCATATAATTTCTCTAAGCACAGGATGAATCCAACAGGGTCCGCACTTTTTGGAAGTGCAGACCCTATATTATATATATATAATATATATGGAAGTGCAGACCCATATATTGTATATATAATAATGCCCAGCTCGTCATGGCAGATTTTGAAAAAGTGAGAAAGCCCTGGTTACCATTTGGATAGAAACCACTGAGAAATAAATCCCAGGGCCGGCAGATTGACCTGGGAGTTGAAAAAACATCCTGGAAAAAGGCAGTGGTAAATTACTGTCATGAAATTGTGTAACAGCTGTCAGAAACACTGATACGAACTTGTAGTCGTTTTTTATTATCATCCAGAAAGATGCAACACAAGATAATCAGGAACACAGGAACATCCTAAGGTAAATTCAGACAGCGTACAAAGCACTCAGAAGAAAAAGGCGAGAAAAAGAGGAAACTCCCTCTTTACACTCATAGCAACCAATCATAACGTAGATTGCCTCATGCAGGAGCCAGCTCTCTCCAACCAATCAACTACAATGGTGTGTTCTGGTCCATTGTACACTTCACTGTTCCAGCTACTAAATTTAATATCCTTGACCTATGATGGTCAAGAAAATTGGGGAAATTATTCTGTTAGGCAGCTTGAATTAACGATTGGAGATGTGAGAATATCAAAAAAACTAACTGGGCCATTTAGTGGAGACAGTTTACTAAGCAACTGTTCAGCATCCTTTGTTTCAAATTTGTGATTTATTTATAGGTTTGTTCACTTACCTGCATGGAAAAGGAGAGAACTGAAAAGCACAATTGATTTGTTTATAAGACTAAAAGAAATAGTGATAAATACAAAAGTGATGAGAGGGTCTGAATATGAGAATAACCATTATTTGGTAGCTTTGAAGCATAAAGGAAGATATAAAGGAAATGAGTGAGAGTAGAATGACATTTACAGAATGACTAAAATATACATTAGTCTTCCAAGTGAATGAATGAAAAGTGGATATAAGAAATAAAGATATGAAGAGGGAAAAATTATGCTACAGAATGCCACAAAGTGTGAATAGTAATACTAATGGAAAGTACGAAAAAGGATAGATCATATGTAATGATGAAGCGAAAGAGACCGTGGATGAGAAAAAATGCATATAAAGGGATGATTGCTGCAAAAATGAGAATGAAAAATATTGTATAATACCCTAATACAGAGAATTGCAAAGAATGTACCATAATTAAAGAGTAAAGAATGGTTCAGCTGAAAAGCAGCAGAAACAACACCAAAGAATTTTGGTGAGAAGAAAGAGCTAAATAATTTCTAACAGAGTGTATGGAATTAGAAACCAATGGAACTGAAACAAATACTATCAACGTTAGAGTCTGAGGGGAAAAATATAAAAAGCTTATTGCTTTAAATGCTATAATATTGAAAAATAGGGCTGCAAATTTAACTAGTGGGACTGAACAAATCTTGAAATATATATGTGGATTGTTTATGGAGGGGCTAGAAACTTATTTAACATGTATACAGATTGAATCCACATGTATGGGGAATAGTAATGATTTTCGTCCAAAAAGAAAGATAGCAGAAGCAAAACCTAAAGAGATATTAACTGGCAACGATACTGGAGAATTTTGATCACAATTGTACAAGAAGTGACAATGTGAAAAAACTGGAAAATACGGTGGGAATTGCTGCTGGACAATGAATGTACAGAACAGATTTTAGCTCTTCAACAGATAATGTGAGAAAATTCTCTACATCAAATTTGTTGATGTAGAGAAAGTGTAAGGTGGTGAATAAGCTTGAATTGTATAGTCTTGTGTAAAAACATGACATTGAAAGCTGACTGTTGAATGCAGTAAGAGTGATAAGATAATGAAAGTAAAATATGTAACTGTTGCAATGCAATGTTTACACCTTTTAGTGCTAAGCGGGAAGTAAGGCCTGGATGTATGATGCGCCCCAATATCTAATGTACAAGCATATAAATATATAAGGAATGCTTGTGGTGACATTAGAGATGTGTGTGTTGGCGGAGTGAATATTTCAGTACTTTTGTATGCAATGTTGTGTGGTGGGCTGAGAAACCTGATTATTTGCTGTGAACATGAGACAGATTATGTGATACAGTGAGACACATAGATCTGAAAATTAATGCATCAAAGATCAAGGTATTTCTTACACGACGGGGAAACCAGAGTGAATTATTGCAAAGCTCACATAAATGGTAGATTTCTACGCTTTGGTTCAATGTTTGCTGGAAAGGAGAAAGTTAAAGAATTTTAAGATGTGTACGTGCTAGTGGAAAGGTAGATAACATGGCCTTTTGCAAGGATTATTGTTTGTTGAAAGAAACTAGAATGACTGCTTAAGAGTGTGCTTCTACCAAGTGGTTATACAGAAGTGAGAGTTGGCTATAATGGCAGAAACGTTGAAAAAGAGCTCGACCGCAAGTGGATATGGTGAAACAAGAAGAGAATTAAAAATGAACAGGTAATAAATGAATGTGACCTGAATACAAAAGTTAGTGACCACTGTGAAAGAAGTACAGTGTGGTGATTTTGTCATAAAGAGAAAATGACCCAAGAATCAGATCACAAAATAAAATGATAAAAGCAGAGTGAAGGGGAAAACTGAGAAAGGTATGTATGGAGTTGATAAGATTTTCAAAGAGAGAAAGGAGAGAAGTTTAAAGAACAAATGTCAGTGTAAGAAGTATTAAAACCAACAATTGGAGGCAGGAACAATTCATAAGCATTGAAAGTATCAGTCATTTGCCTTGCCAATACGATACAATGCAAAATACGACCACAATTGAGCTCAAAATTTCTGTTGCTAAGCAAGATAGTTGTTAAGTGAGTTTTGCCCCATTTTTATGACTTTTCTTGCCACAGTTAAGTGAATCACTGCAGTTGTTAAGTTAGTAACGCAGTTAAGGGCATCTGGTTTCCCCATTGACTTTACTTGTCAGAAGGTCGCAAAAGGTGATCACATGACCCCAGGACACTGGAACCGTCATAAATATGAGTCAGTTGCCCAAGCATCTGAATTTTGATCATGTGACCAAGATTATGCTGCAATGGTCGCAAGGGTGAATAATGGTCATGAGTCCCTTTATTCAGTGCTGTTGTAACTTTGAACCATCACTAAGTTGTAGCCGAGGACTACCTGTATTGAACCTATGGATCTGATGAGAACGTCTTCAGAAGTTCTGTTAAGAGTCTCCCCTAAATCTGAAATCAGTGGGACTTGGACAATAGGGGTGATCCGTGGAGAACTGCACACCTTGGAGCTCTCTATTTGCCCCAGAAGCTTCCACTCCCACAAGGCCACTGAAAACACACCTCGATGTTGTGAGGAAAATAGGATGAGGAAGGATTATTATATATGTTCTCTGCCTTGAATTACTTATAAAGTAATAAAGGCATAATAAAAACCTAATAAAATAAAATAATTAGCAGCATCCTTGGGATGGGGAAGGGGACACATACCACTTTTTTTTCTTTTTGCTGTAAGAAGCCCATTGATTCAGGTGGCCTATATAATTGTTACTAAACAAATAAGTGAATGGCATTGCGAACTAGAGTTAGCTGCATTTGCTTTTCATCTTTCTAGCTCATGTGTTTATTTCTTGACTTGCTCTTTTTAGTGCTTTGCGTATCCTTGCTTATGCCAAAGGGGAAATGCATGAGGGATGCATATGACTGCATGATGAGGTAAAAAAAGTGCAAATAGAGCTTGATCGGCTTGAATTCTGCCTGTCTTTGCTATGCAGTAGATAGAAAAATGCCTGGACTCTATGATATATAGAGATGGAAATTTGAGCAGCAAGAATTCTTTTATGCATCATCTGCCTTACGTTACCAATGCAAATTTTCCACAAGTAATTCTAAGGCGTTTTAGAACATTTCAGTTATTTTGAGCCATCCTGGATCTAAATCAGAGATCCACCAAAGTTGTAACTGCTTCAAGTACATTGATTGACCAAGTTGGAAACTTGTGCTTCATCTGTTCCCGAGAGATAAATTTGAGATCACGGACTGTGGGGATTGTCCTCCTCAGAACCTCATAAGGAAAATAATATCGGAAACACATTTCTTGTGGAATTTCTACTTATTATGCTGCTGGTAAAACACTGAAAGCCATTTTGAGGCTATGGGATAACTAGAAATTCCCCAGGAAAGTGAAATATGTTGAAATGTGAACCATAACATTGTGGTGTCATAGAACAAGTCTGAACCCATGGAACCTGTCATGACACAATGCCCTTTTTATCATTTTGGCATCCCTGTGGCCAGCTGCAGATGCCGGATGGTACCCCTAATTTAGAAGATACCCTGCAAAATGCCCTTCGCAAATTTCACCATGAATAAATAAATGGTCACTAACTAGCATCTCCTGGAGAGCCCAACCAGTTAAAGTGTGCACGTTGGGATATAACTTCCAAACCACCCTGGTAAATTCCAAAAATACATCCATATGATGGGAGATCCTGAATTCTCAAACACAGCAGCCTTGTTTGGAGATAACAATCACAACTCTGCACACAAGTTTTCATTGTGAATAATTATTTTACAAAGGTCAAACTTGGAGTATAAGAAAGATAAGGCATAAACAAAGTATTTGACTCTTCTCCGTTTTTAATCACCTTAAGGCCCCCTTACAAACACAAGGGAGGGCCGAAATAGTTATTCGTAACCTGCCACCTGAACATGAATGGCAGCTTCTGTTTTCTGACTGATCCTGTGGGGACTGAAAATAGCCTTTCAGCAAATTCATCAAAGCCAAATTAGGAAACTTCTGGGCTGTGTGCCAAGAGTTCGAGAACCCGTCATTCCACAAAAGGGCTTGTTGTGAAGTCCAGAAAGCTACATGTCACTTTCACAGTGCACCCTGCTCTGTGAAATCAATTTTCTACTTATAATCCCCACAGCTTCAAGAGGACCAAGCTATAGGGAGACCTGCTGTGATCGGAGCCTCGATTAGAACGCATCCCTTGCTCATCTTCTAGCCTTCCCCTTAAAATTCTAGGCCTTTTTGTAAGCTTGTGTTCATTTGGTGAGTTTACTTCAGAAGCAGGAGTTCTGTACTGTAACTTTAAAATTAAACTTAAAACTTTAATTTGATTAAAAGCAAGCCTGCAATTTTACCCATGAACCTTAAATTCTGCACATGCCTTTTTTGGAGATTGATCTCATTGGGTAAGGAGACTTTACTTCCAAGGAAGCCTGTACAGGATGAAATATCTTTAGCTTTAATGCTTCTTAGGATCCACAAATTGATTACTGTATGCTGTCACTCAAGATGGGAGAATTATGTTAAATTGTTTCTCTAGAATTCAAAATCTGTTCTGGTCTGAAAAGCTACCTGTTAGGAGGATCATTGTTATATACAGGGTGGCATCAGTACCTCAGCACTCTTCAAAATATGGACAGACAGAATGTGAGAATAATTTTGCTTTATTAAATTGATACGTTGCCCATCTCATTATCAAACAATATTCAACATAGGGAGACACAAGGAAAAACAAAGGACTATAATAGCAGGAATAAACATGACTTGCATGTTTTTCATTTACATGAACTAATAGCACAACAATCCCATTTGGATTCACTTGGAAGTAATCCTATGATTCAGGAGATATATTCTCAAATATAGGATAGTCTATATATATTAGATGTGGATTTAAGATGTAAAATAGATAAGGAAAAGGAGAGTATAGGAAATAATAAAAAGGAGAATCACAACTTCATTTTAGAAGCCGCACCTGAATTGGGGGAGCCAGGGAGAGACTGTGAAAACGCACTTGCAAATCAAAGTTGGAATTTATGGACTGGACCATCCAATCAGTTGATTTTTCATCTAACAATATTCTTAATGGGAGGGGGGGAAGCACAATCTTAGAAATACAGGTAGATCTTTGCCAATTAAGATGTTCATAAAAATCAGGTAAAATAAAACCGGGTCTCTATATAGTAAGATTTTTTTCTCTCAATCACCCAAAGTATTTTCATTTCAGGTATTTTATATAATATCTCGTTAGCCTGAAGAGAGATTTTTTTCCCCCCAGAAACATGCAAGATACTGAAATGGAAAGTTGTCTTTATTGTTTACTTTGTCCTTTGCCCTATCAAACAGACTATTTTATTGGTATGGACTTTATCCTGGGTTCACTTCTGAACTACTTTTTGCTCATTTCACTCTAACCAGGTCTCTAACTTCTCAACAGCCAGATAACCTGAGCCTAACTGCATCCAGATTCACAGAGAATCAGGTGACTCACAAAGGCTTTGATAATATCAGAAGCACCTGGAGGGAGTTTCAGCACATCCATAGAAATTTGTCTAATTTAATTCTGAAATTTGAGGAAAAACTGTATCCTGTACAGTCATAATTAGTGTTCCAAAATAAACTATTGCTTTCTTTTCATTCTGCTTTACAATTTTGTACTTTAACCCTTCAAATATGTTTACTGCTGTTGCAATCCAGCCCTTGCGTCATCTTCAGGGTACTTAATTATACTTTATCTACTTTTAACATTAGAAATTTTTTTTAGCTCAAGGTTGAACTGAGGGGTCCTTGGTGCTCTCTGAGCTTGGTTGTTTTCTTGCAGACGTTTCATTACTAAATACATAATATCATCAGTACTACATGATAGTTTGGTAATGAAACGTTTGTAAGAAAACAACCAAGCTCAGAGAGCACTGTGGACCCCACACTTTTAATGAAGGCTGCAAATATTGAAAAAGGGAATGCATCAATGCCATTTGAACTAAGAATTCAGATCCACATCATTCAATGTCAGAAGAATATCCAATTGAGGACATTAATGTCAATAGCCCAAAGTCATTAACATTTGAATAAGTCACCCTTTTTTCCCCTAATGATTTCCTGGAGTCAGCAGTGTAGAGACAGCCACATTGTTATCCTTTAAAGGCTCCCTATTAATATGAAAATTAACTCAGGTGTGGTAACAACTATTAACCCAGTTTAGCCATCTCAAGTGGGTAGTCGAAAAACAAAGCAGAGAACTAATATGATTTAGTGATTATTAAAGCTTTAATCTAAGGATGAAGAAACTCTGGTTTAAATTCTTATGTGCCCATACTGCTATGCCATACTACCACAATTGGCTAATTCTCATAAGTGAAGCTGTAGATTGTTTCCAAACCACAATGACCTCAAGGATTAAGAGGGAGGATGAACAAAGCCAACTCAGGACACCGATTCTTATGTACCATGTTCTTAAAACCACCAGCTGGTAAATCTGTCCAAATGCTATTCAGAGTTAATTCTACACTTTCTTCTCATCACATTTCAAGGGCACAAAACGGGCATATGTTCTCCCAAATGATATTAACTTTCTTCCCTCCCTCTACCTGTCACCTGCAATCTGGTCCTTCAAACAGCCAAAGTTATAGACATGGAACTTTTTTCCAAGAAGGTTAGAAATCTATTGGTCAGCTGTTTGAAGAAGAAAAAAGAGAGCAAAGAGCTAAATTCAGCCCTATTAACTCTTTTGAAAGAGCCTGGGAGTTTCTACTCTTTGGAGGCTGCAGCTGTTTTGGCTTTGAGAAGAATTCAGGAGTCTCCTTGTTGTGCTCATGTGTCCACAGGACAGGGCTTGAAGTGAAAACGAGAACTGAAATTCAGGTGGGCTGAAATGGGCCTTTTCAGCATTTGCCTTTCTAGGACTGGACAGGTGAAAACAGGGCTACGCACTTTCACTCATTGTGTCCAAAATTGCACCTTGCCACGGTGAGCCTGTGATTAGGCACCTTTGAAAGCAATTTCAGTCAAAATGAAATATAAATAGTTCAAACTGAGCAGAAGATGTGAGAGGGTGAGGATTACCGTACTTTGAACACATAAATAGGTTGCTCAGGAATAAATCAGCAAGAGAATGAGGTCGATGCAGTTGAAAAATAACTATAGAGGACTAAGGGCCAGTCACTGGCCTGCAATTCAACCCCTGATTTGCAAAACAAGCAGTAGTAAGAGGGGCTTATTGTGTTCTTCTCCAAGCAGGCAGCTTGGCATCGAGTTTGGAATTTAACATCCAGAGGATCTCTGCATTGGTTTTAAAAACAAAAAACAAAAAGCAAGCATTGATTTCCCTAAAAAAATGCAGAAGGCATTTTTAGAAAACGATTTTGTCAGAAACAACAAAAGCTTCTGATTAGGACCCAGAGAGGGGAAAAAAAGGAATCATCATTCTTTATTATTCCTCACTGCTACCCTTATGCGAAACAAACAAGGCGGGAATAACGAAGAGTGGACATTTATGTAATGTGATTAAATTGCAGACTCAACTTCGCTATTTTGGAAGACAAGTAGAACTGCTTGGTCCCTAGACTGAACCGATCCAATGAAGCTTTGCTCCAGATGCTTGTAGCATCTGAGATGAGATGGTGGTGCCGGGTCAAGAAGATTCTTTCCGATTATGATGGTCTTCCCATTGGATTTGTTCTCTGCAAGATTTGCATTGTCTTCACTACTAATGTCTTCTTGGCACCAGGCAAATACTTTTTTTTAAATTTTCCATTCTTTGAGGTTAAAACTTTACATGGGACTGCCCAGAATAGATATTTCCTTGAATGGAGGGCATAACAATTCAAAGAAAGAAAGAACTTGACTCACAAGCCCGGCATGAGAAGCAAAGTTCTTCACACCCTTAGCAACTTGATGTTCTAAATGCAAATCACAATAGCAATCATTAATGTGCAATCCTGGGGAGGGGAGGCAAGTCCCCCTCAAAAAACACAACCCTTTGGCCCAGTACTATTCCCCAACAGCTGCCTAGAGCAAGGCTGCTTGTCCCCGCCGCCCCCACCCCAAAGTTTCAAGGAGCCAAAAGACATTTGCTGAAAGGTTTTGCTGTCCGGCAATGAACAGTAGCTCAAGCTGTCATCTATTATCAGAAGGCCGGGCTGCTATGGTGCTTGCTATGGGTTGTGAAGGCATGTATGGAATATGGATGATATCTATGGCATGCTGCACTGATAGGGCTGCAGGGATGGGGGAAGGAGGGGGAGGCATTTCACCAGGGAAGAGGAGAGGGAGGGAACACAGCTGCTAAGCAAGGACCGTCCTTCT
>JANHJO010003879.1:2205-12572 GCA_032468235.1 Pseudoxyrhopus heterurus | reverse complement strand
TACAATGTCAGCATATTGCCCCCAACAATCTGGGTACTCATTTTACCGACCTCGGAAGGATGGAAGGCTGAGTCAACGTAGGTTTTGTGTAACTTGTATAAACATTCCAAGGGTTAATATGTCCCAAGGGAATCAACAAGGTAAGATTAGGAGTGACTGTTCCTTCATGAAAGGGAGTCAGGTGGAGATTAGCCACCAAAGGCCCACCTTGGGGGTAACCAGCAGAGAAGAGCAACAAAACTGGGTGATGAACGGCTGCAGGAACTGGGAAGGACGAGGGGTGACAGGATAGCATCTTCCAATATTTGAGGGGCTGCCCCAGAGAAGAGGGGAGGGGTCAACCTCTTCTTCAAAGCACCTGAAGGCAGGATAAGAAGCAATGGGTGGAAATTTATTAAAGAGAAATGCAACCTAAAGTTAAGGAGAAATTTCCCCTCAGTAAAAACAATTAATCAATGGAATGGCTTGATGTCTATGGAGCTTCTCAATCATCCAGGTCACGGTTGTCCCAAAGGTGCTTTTTCCAAAAGGCAACTGGCCTTTATTGGGTTTTTTTTCCTTTGAAAATGTTTTCAAGAGTAGACTTCACAACCATTTGTCTGGGATGGTGTAGGGTCTCCTGCCTTGGGCAGGGGGTTGGACTAGACCACCTCCAAGGTCCCTTCCAACTATTGTTCTATATTCTGATGTGGCAGGTGGGCCATTGTTTAGGGTGCAGCAAAGTTCACCCTCCTCCTGCTTTGTGGTTCTCCCTCCCTGCGGCAGGTGACGAAGCTGTCTGTGGATCCAGCGTGCGCCATGCCTCCCAGGAGCGATGTTTGCGTTTAACGGGAGCCATGACACTTCCTCCTCCTTCCTCCTGCTGGGGATTCCTGGCCTGGAAGCCTTTTACCACTGGATCTCCATCCCGCTCTCCTCCATGTATGTTGTGACTCTGCTGGGGAACAGCACCATGTTGTACGTGATCACCACCGAGCAGAGGCTCCACAAGCCCATGTACCTCTTCCTCTGTATGCTGGCCACCATAGACCTGGTCCTGTCCACCTCCACCCTGCCCAAGATGCTCTGCATCCTCTGGTTCCGAGCTGGAGAAATCGGTTCCACGGGCTGCCTGGTCCAGATGTTCTTCATCCATGCCTTCTCGGTCATGGAGTCCAGCGTGTTGGTGGCCATGGCCTTCGACCGTTTCGTGGCCATCTGCAACCCCCTGAGATACGATTCCATTCTAACCACCCCCCTGCTGACCAAGATTGGCATCGTGGTGGTCCTGAGAGGCACCATCTTCATTGCCCCAATCCCCATCTTAGCGGCACGCCTTTCATACTGCAAGACCAACATCATCCCTCACACCTATTGTGAGCATATGGCGGTGGTGAAACTGGCTTGCTCAAGTATCCTGGCCAACGTGGTCTACGGGCTTCTGGTGGCACTCCTGGTGGTCGGGGCTGATCTGCTGTTTATCACCTTTTCCTACTGCATGATTACCAGGGCAGTCCTGGCCCTGCCCTCACGAGATGCCCGCTACAAAGCCTTCAGCACCTGTGCAGCTCACGTGGTGGTCATCCTGGTGTCCTACACGCCGGCTCTCTTCACCATCCTGACACACAGATTTGGCCATCATGTGTTACCTCATGTGCACATTCTCCTGGCCAACTTCTACCTCCTCTTTCCTCCCATGCTGAACCCCATTGTCTACGGAGTGAAGACCAAGGAGATCAGAGACCAAGTGGTCACCATTGTCCTTAGGAGGAAGGGCCTTTCATGAAGGACTTCACGAGGACTTTCTACACAAGAGTCACTTGCTGAGATGGGTGGTTATAGAAATCAAGTCCATTCAATATTGTAAGGCTAGAACTCCATAAACCATTTAAACATTTAATTATTTATAGATCAAATTTACAGACCGCCCATCTCCCTCCTAGAGCAATTCTGGGTGATATACAAATACACACAAAAACAAAGATATGTGTGAATATAAAAACAGTTAAAAACAAGAATTAAATATATTTTATTTGCTTAGCATGAACTTCACAAACACATCAACTTTAGCCAACCCATCATTGCTTCTGAAATGAAAAGGATCAGAAAAATAACCACTTTGAAGATGGTTATTAGCTTAGCAGATCTCATCTCCACCCTGTTTATGCATCAGTTCCTTCTTATCTAGTTCTTGGTTAATTTTAATATTTTAATTCTTAATGTTGGAGGCTTTTCATCTTTTTAAGGTTCGTTTTGGATTGTTTTTATACTGTTGAGAGCTGCCCAGGGGTGTTTGACAGTGTGATGGGAGGCATATACATTTAAGAAATAAATAAAATAACACAGGGCTATCCAACCTTGACAACCTTTTTAAAGCCTGTACTGATTCTCAGTCATCCAGGCCATGGTTGTCCCAAAGGTGCTTTTTCAGGAGGCAACTGGTTTTTTTTTTAAAAAAAGATGTTTCGCTTCTCATCAAAGAAGCTCCTGACAGGACAGTGGGGAATGGAAGGACACAGGTCAACCTCCCAGTGGCCTCAGCGACTCTCTAAAAGGATGCAAATGACCAGCTGCCTGCAAGGAATACAAATGGAAGCTGCTGTGGCTCAAGTGGTAAAATCACAGTACTGCAGATCAGCAATTTGGCTGATCGAATCCCACCAGACTCCGAGGTCAACTCAGCCTTTCCATCCTTCCGAGGTCGGTAAAATGAGAACCCAGATTGTTGAGGGCAAATAGGCTGACATTGTAAACCGCTTAGAGAGGGTTGCAAGCCCTGATAGGCAGTATAAAAATACGGCGCTATTGCTATTGCTATCTTGTCAGTTTGAGAAAAGTTTCATAAAGATGAAGTGGCTGCAAAGGGAAGTATGTTTTTCTTTGCACTCTCCGTACTTCAGTGTCACCCACAGATGTGGTTTCTAGCCTGATGTTGGAGAAAAGGTAAATTGCCTGGAAGTTCCTTGTGCCTTGCTCAAGGCCAGCAGTTTGAATTTTATCTGGGAGATTGTGACTGTATTTCTTTGTCAAATGAATAAAATATATGTAGCCCACCATGAATTGGCATTTTAGTGGTAAAAGTTAATTTCATTAGATTGAAATCATTTGTAGAATCATTTATAAATCTGTTTTCCTGTTTTTCTTCCAGAGCTCAAGTATAGATTTTTTAGCAAACCAGGGATTTGATTTTAATAAAGTTTTTCGAAACGGTAAGCCTTTTGTAAATATTTTAAAAGTAACTTAGCATTTTATAGCCGTAGTGTCAACTTCTTTCCAGTATTGTGCAATCTGATCTTGAAGAAAGAAAATCATGTTTCTGTAATTGTTTGTGGTTAAAGTTTAATTCCCATCACTGAGAATTCTCTCCTACCAAGAGAGTTAAAAGTTCTATTCCAATGCATCTGGGGGAAACTAGGATAGGAAAGGATGACTAGATGCCCAGATGTTTAAATTGGAGCAGTTTTAAAATAAAACTTCATCTGAGTCCCTCCCACCCACTCATCCCCACCTTCCCCCTGTTTTTAAGGTATCCCTTACTTAAATCAAGAAGAAGAAAGACAGTTACGGGAGCAATATGACGAGAAGCGCTCTCAAGCCAATGGGCTGGGGGGCTTGGCATATATGTCACCTGGTGCTGCGAAGCCTCCATCGGCTGTTCCTGAGGATCAGAAAAAGTTCATCGAGAAAGTTGTGTAAGTGAATATATAGTCTCTGCTTGGAGGGGGACTCAGAACACCACTGGTAATTGTTGCATTTAGGTTTTCAATTATTTCCTGGGTCAGACAAAAGTTTTGCCAGGAAGAGAAGCCTCCTTCTGTCGCTCTCTGCCAGACTGGAAATGGATTTGCAGCTTGTCTCATGCAGTGGGGGAGGCTGATGGAGGCTGACCACCTCAGTACATTCTTCTGGGGCACTTTCAGCCACAGAGCCCCTGCTTTGGGCTTTGGACTCCCGCACGATCAGGGTATGGGTTTTTTAACCAGGGACAGTGCCTTCGCCGGTATGGTGCCCACAAGGGGCTCTTCAGGAGGAGATTGTTACAAGGCCCATCCATCTGCATTTGCCTGCATTGTAGCATCCATTGATGCTACATTTGTGGGGATTCAGTTATGTTGGTTCCTTCTTTCATTGTTTTACCCACTCGCCCCGTTTACTTTGAATTTCTGAAAGTACTGACTTAAATAGTCATTTGAGATAATGTGCATATTGTGGATCCAGCAAACAGTAAAACTTGCCAGCTCTCCCATGTTGGAGAACACAAGCCATTGTGCACTAGCAGGGGGACAATGGTTCTGCCTTGCCTGGGCTGGTGGTCTGCTGGTTGCAGACGGCCCTCCCCAGCCCGAAAGAAGACGCCTTCTGCTTCTCTCCCCCTTTTCAGAGAAAGGATAGAAGATCTCCTGCAAAATGAAGGAAACACCACCGTGCAGCTGGAACCATGCACTGGGTTTGTTCCTCTGGGTCTTGGGCAGAGCTTTGAGTAGAGGAGGCTGGTTGGGCAGCCAAGAGGAGGGGAAATGGCAACCTTAGTATCTTTCTCTTCTTCTCTGTAGATTTCAGAGGAAACTAATCTATCAGACGCTGAGCTGGAAGTGAGTAGTGCTAGTTGCTACAAGGAGAAGTAGCTGAAGCAGCTTCTCCGCATCTGGAGAGCCACAGCTGGGTGCTGCACTCCTTACAAGCTCCCCGCCTCCTGGGCGGTGTTCATGCAGAGCTCCAGGCAGGCCGCCGAGTCTGCTTTCCCTTCGGGCATTTTTTTTTAATTCACCAAGCATGGAGTTTACACTGATACTTGTGTTTCTGATGTTATTGCCAAATATGGCATTTTCGTGATTATTTTCTTTTCTGCAAACCTAAGGAGGATTATTATTAATCTTTCTCTTTTTCAATTTCACCATAGGTATCCAAAAGGCATCCATGTTGAAACTGTGGAAACAGAAAAGGTGACTAGTTCTGCATTTTCCATATCACACCTTGGTAGGACTGTGGGGTTTTCCAGACATCGCTAGGAGGTGGCAGCTGCTCCTTTGCTAGTCTGATCCGGGGCCAAGCCCTTACAAAAGAGAGACCTCCGGTGGGATGGCTCATGTGTTCACCTCCCGCTTCTGAATCTTGCAGCTGAGGAGCAATATTTTAAAGTCGCTCTTCCTGGGGTGGGAACTTGCAGGATTCCCAGGTGGGGAAAACCATGTGAAAAAGTCAGATTGATTCTCCCTCCACCCCCACCCAGGAATTTGACGCATGTAGCTGTGTAGGAGCGCTCGGTCATTGTGCTCTTGCTTGCTTGCACCTGCATTAACCTTTGTGGCTCTTAGAAGGAGCGATACATGACCATCAGCAAAGTGGACGAAGAGGAGCGCAAGAGAAGAGAGCAGGAGAAGCGAGCAAGAGAGCAGGCAGGTGCCTCCGATGCCTCTGCCAGGGCAGGGGCTTGCTGGGCTGGGGGCAGCCTCTCACCTCCAGTGTGGGAGGCTGATCTGCAGGAATGCTGGGCTGAACCAGGCAAAGGACTCACCCTGGACTTCTCACTTCCAGGAGGAGCTGAAGGATGCAGTGGGATTTTCCAGAGTCATTCACGCCCTTGCAAATTCGGTATGTTTGTTCATTAGCAAAAGTATGCATGCCATTGGCAGCTGAAGTTAGCCAGGGACGTTCTCAAACCCAGCATAGTGTGGTGGTGGTGGTGGAGAACATGCTCTGCCTCTCCCTGAGCATTGGGCTGAGTTGCTTCTCCACAGGGCAAGCTCGTGGTCGGACACAACATGTTGCTGGACGTCATGCACACCATCCATCAGTTCTACTGCTCGCTCCCCGAGGTTGGTGGCTTCTTCCTTGCACTGAAAGTCACCTCTTCCCTACTCAGTCCAGCAGAGACTCCCCTGTCTGGGGCACACATAGACCGGTTGTCCTGGGTGGAAGGTGGGGACCAGCACCCGTCCTGGGTCTAGTGAGAATGATGCTCTGCCTCTCAAAGGGACCGACTAGATTGGTCTGGGAAGTCAACAGCTCCCAATATGCTCCTCCCAGTAGCTGATTGTCAAAGGGGGACTTCTTCCCTCTGTGACCTTCCCTCTGCTTTTCCCTGGAAGCTTGCTAGGTTTCTTAACTTCCAAAACTTCCAAAATTAGAGTTCTCTTAAGCTGGCAACCACCTGTTGTATTAAAAAGACCCATGCTTTTGATGGCATCTTAAATGTAATATCCATGTAATATTTTCTTCAGCATTGCAACCTTTGCTTTTCTCAAATAAATTAATTGTGCATTGATGCAGTTTACATTATCTCTTTTGGTCTCAACAATCTGATTTCTTTTAAATTTCAGGATTTCAGTGAGTTCAAAGAACTAGCAACATGCGTCTTTCCAAGGTAAGCCAGTTCGGTTCAGTTGTCTCTTCTCTCAGTGGCCCTCCAACTGTCCAAGGAGCCCCCCCCCCCTATTCCCCCTGGCAGAGGGTCTTCAGAGATAGTCCCTCTGCCATCAAGGCTAAGAGCCATGGATGCCCACAAGCAGCTGAGATCGCAGTTAAAGTATCGCTATAATCCTCCTCTTATGGGACATTTGAGCTTAGGAAACTCCTGCTGATTCTTCATTGTAGCCATCATATTCCAGGCCTGCCACCCCTTATATGTTTTCCAGAATTTATAACCCTAAAATCTGTTTTACAGGCTCTTGGACACTAAATTGATGGCAAGCACTCAGCCATTCAAGGTAGGTCATTTGCACTTCTTGATAGCACCTGTTAAAGTAGTATTGTCACTAGAAAACTTAATGAAGTGAAATAGACAGATAAAATAAGACTGTTTTGCAACAAAGATAACATGCCATTTATGCACCCAGTGACCTGCCTTTTCCTGGCCACAGAACCTTGTCCTCAGGAGGCATTGCTGCTTGCCAGAAGGCAAAACCTCTAAGCACAAAGGAAAGCTAACCTTCGTCTAAATGCCTGGCTGTTTGGGGGAGGGGGAGACAAGAGGGCCTTGGAAGAAGCCCTGAGTGTCACTTTCTGCCTTTAGCAGGAGCTCCTGGTGCCCCTGACATGATCAGTCCTACCTGTTGCTCAGTTGGAGTAGGGCCACCAGGCCCTACTTAATGAGAGTGAAGGCGAGAATAATACTGGTGAACTTGCCTTGGAAGTGTTTTATGTAGGGTTCACAGGTGGATGCATATTTTGGTTAATTCCAGAGGTTTAAGACGTTGGTGAAAACATTAGAAGGCATTTCATCTTCTTCTCGCTTTCTTGCTATCAGTTGGTATTGATAATCGTGGCCCAAACTGCATTAGTGGACTGTGGCACAATTTAAAACTTCTGAGATGGTGCTGGTTTTAAGACTCTCAAACTCTGTTTTGACTTCTAAAAAGACTTTGCAACCCCTGTGGTCTTTCCAAGGAGGCCAAGGTTTTGGGAAGCATGCATGTACAGTGTGTGTGAGAGAGAGAGAGAGAGAGAAACAGAGGGAGAACGCACTTGTACTGTGCTGACATCAGCTTGCAATCAGAGATGCCTCGTGCTCTCTTCTCTTCTCAGGAAATCATTAAGAACACATCCCTGGCAGAGTTGGAAAAGCGCTTGAAGGAGACGCCCTTCAGCCCCCCAAGAGTTGGTAAGGAAGCAAAGAGCAGCCGAAATCTGGCTTTTAGTAGGCGGGGCAAGTGAGCATTTAAAGCTGTGCTTTCGCTCAAGGTGTAGGGAGAAATTTATTGGATTCTCTCTAGCTAGCATTTCTATATAATTTTGATGGGCAATTTAGTTCGGGTCTTCAGAAACACACAAAACTCGTGGCACTATTGAACCAGTAGCTGGATGAAAAGGGCTGCAATTTATGCTACTGTTTCATCAGAGGCAGAATAAAGGCATTCTTGAGTCTGCTGGGGTGGGGTCAGCAAAACAGTCTCTGGGAGGAAATTGGGCACCTCAAGCAGTCTCTGCACCCCTGTCTGGACTAAAGTGTTCCTCCTCCCATCCAGGTGACTTTGAGTAAAAGCATCCTTTCCTTCCTCAGAAAGCGCCGAGGGGTTTCCCAGCTACAACACGGCATCAGAGCAGCTTCATGAGGCTGGTTATGATGCCTACATCACGGGCCTCTGCTTCATCTCCATGGCAAACTTCTTAGGTACTCTGACCGTCTCCCTTTGTGCCGCAGCCTCCGCTTGGCTCATGGTGGTGATTTTTGTCCTATCCTTTGCTTGTTAGGTTCATTTCTCAGCCCTCCCGCAAATCATGTCTCTGCCAGTTCAAAGCTGATAGAGCCTTTTTTCAACAAGTAAGTAACAACCTCCTTAAGCCATAATGCTGTTTTCTGAAATTCTGCTGTGGCTTTTTCAGTGGGGTTTGTATTGTAGTTTAAAGCTTTGGCATTTAGAGCAGTGCCAATGTGTTTGCTAGAGAGGTTTTCTTACCCTGCCATTTAGTGGGAGCTGCTGCCCTGGGCTGAGACCACGAGGGCCCAGCTTGTGGGAGGCGAGTGGCACCTTGCTCTTGCCATGAAGTTCAGAGGGGCTCTTTTGCTAGCTTTTCATGGAGCTAGATAAGCGGAGATGAAGAAATCTTTTTTATTTTATTCTGTTTTTATTTATAAGAGCCCAGTATAATATCCAAGTGACTCTCTAACTTTTGCTTCAGATTATTTCTGATGAGGGTGATGGACATTCCATATCTCAATTTGGAAGGACCAGATTGTAAGTGTTTTCCCCTATCTCAAAATAAAGGGATGGTTCACACCTTTTTGGTTTTGCAGCAGCCTGTGAGAAACATTTTCCCTTTTAATGGGGACTGAGTTGCAGAAAAAGGAGGAACCGACCGACGGTTGGCAAGGAAAGGTTGGGTTGGAAATGCACGTGAGCCGATACAAATCTGCCTTCCCCAGAGAGAGGTTTTTGTATGGTAGCCCAGTGGGGGGAAACGCACATTGATCTTAGCTGTTTGGCTCCTGGGTGCGACGGGGGAACATACAGCAGGTCTTACCAAAAATATAAATCACTTCCTCATATCGGGTTCTTCTGGTTTTGTAGTGCAGCCAAAACGTGATCACGTCCTTTATGTTACCTTTCCCAAAGAGTGGAAGACAAGAGACCTTTACCAGCTTTTTAGTGCTTTCGGTAAGTAGGCCCGTCTTCTAGTGAAGAGCAGCTGAATTTGGCAGAGGGGCATCTGGGGGGTTGGCCAACATGGAAGGCTAAAAGCAAAGAGTCCTCGCATTGGTGGCCAGAGAGTGAATGGGAGCGGGGTTTGCTGGGCCCTTTTGGGCAGCACAGCTCAGCAAAGCCTCGCCCCCCCCTTGAGGCGTCCCTGTGCTGGGAGGTGTAGCTCTTCCCTCTGGCCCTCCCTGCTTCAGGGGAATCAGCCTTCCCCCTCCAGGATGAGAGCTGCCCCTGTCCAGGTCATGTCCTCCTCACTATGCTTGCACAGATCTGATCAGAATAGAGTTTACATTCCCCTTCCAATTTTAGGAAACATTCACGTGTGTTGGATCGACGATACATCAGCATTTGTATCCTTGAGTCAGCCTGAACAAGTACAGATTGGTGAGTACCATCAAACCTTGAAAAGTAAGGTTCACGGCTGTTTACCTTTACTAAACTTCTGCTAATAGTCTGAACGTTTAAAGAAGTTCCCTATATCTTTAGCCCTTTCTCCACTATTGGTCTTGTGGGGACATGGAGTCTGCTAACGTTTCTCTTTCTGGTGGTCTGCCGGGTGGGAGCGGCCAAATGCCAGGAGAGGAAAGGCGTGGGAAAGAGGGACCAAGGAATGCCGTCCCTGCAACCCTTTGCAGGCCAGACTCTGCTCTCAGTCCTGCCGGATCAGCAGCAGGAGAGCTGAGCATCTGGAGCAGGGGGCATCCAGCAGCGTTGGCAAGGTCAGATGCGCTGCCTGGGCGTGGCGGGCAGGAGTGCCCCACGCAGCTTCTGTCCAGGCGTCCATCCAGCTGCCTTCTGTGGGAGGATCTTCCGCCCAGAGCAGGATGGAGCCTGGGATGGAGGGTTGCATGGCAGGGTTGCCTCGGACCAATGAACACTGTTCATCTTGGCTCAAGACTTGGGTCAGTTGCTGCAACAGGCGCAGCCCTTGGCAAACTGACCGCAGGGTTCCCTTCGCTCTTTGGGGCACTGGCCCTTCCCTTTTCCTCGTTCTGCAACGTCACTTAAAAAAACCCCTTGATGTGAGGGTTCGTTTTGCCAAAGCCTCACCGTTTCTCACCACTGAAGTGAAGTTCTGCTTCAAGGACACCCGGGCAGGGCAGCCGTGAGCCAGGCTTTCTTTGCCAAGAGCAAATGGAGACAGGCTTGCCGGGGGGGGGGGGGGGGCTTGTCAACCAAGGGGAACTGCGACCCATCCTGGAGTGGGGTGCAAGGGACCCGGCCACCGGGCTGGGCTCTTATCAGGTGAGC
>JANHJO010003878.1:66706-80660 GCA_032468235.1 Pseudoxyrhopus heterurus | reverse complement strand
AAGGAGACAGAACAAACTGAATATTATATGACATAGGAGCTATTTTATGGATGGTTGGAGAATAAAAACAGAAATGAGAAATAAAGGGAGATTAGTGAAATAAAGAATATATGTTAAGATAGAGATGTAAACAATATGATGATGATTATTAATATGATTAAGATTAGTATACCTAATATAATATTATATATTCATTAGAAGATATGATAGGAAGGAGAAATGAACAGAGTTACAATGCTGATCATTACTATTGTAAGTTTAGAGAATTATTATCAATGTAACGAATATTGTAAATTTTGATTGTAATAGCACAGAGATATTTGTACCCAGACAACACACTGTTTAATGGAAGATGATATGTTCAAGTTTAAAAAATAAAAAACTTATATTAAAAAAAGAGAAGTGGTCACGAGAAGAGTAACATTGTCTTAAAATTTTGTCAACATCTTCAATATCTATGAATTTTTTTAAAATTTAGATTTTCCTTGAAAATGTTTTGGAGGTTCCCTCAGGGGACTTGGGACCACACTTTAAGAAATGCTAGTTTAAATCTATCCATTTAACTAAGATATACAAGCCCAATGTACTGTATATTCACAGCTCCTTATTTGGAAACCTTTATTTGGCCAGTGAATCACCCAGAGATTCCAGAAACAAGCTGACCCTAGTAGAAAGGGACAACTTTGCTTGGAAACAAATAGTATTGTGCTTAATCTAAAGTAATGGCTTATACCATTTCCATTTTAATGTTAGATCTGTAGGACTGGGGGTGGGTGGAGTCAAAAGAGGAATCAGCCTGGAGTCTCTTTGTTCCCACAAGGGGTCTAAGCCCAAACCCTCTTGAATTCTGTTAACCCTTATCTAGCACCAAAATAGTGCTGACTGTTAGTTGACCAGATTCTTGTTGTTTGAAGTGCAGGGAGGGTGTACATATACATGAGCAATAAATCAGTTTAATTGGCACTTATGTGTGACTCTGACGTTTCGCACCTGACAAGATGAGTATCAAAATTAGCTTGATGTTGAAATTAATTGAATATAGCATTTAATGCATTTATTTGTGTTGAGAAATCAGGTGTAGATCATCTTTTCTGAAGTTAAAATGGAAGCATATTAAAAAGAATATATTAATATTTCTGTAATGTCCTTCAAATATTGTTAGACTATACCTTCAAATCTTCCTGACCACTGATCATTTAGATTAGAGCTGATCAGAGTTGGCAACTAGAACATTCGCTATGTCCCTGGTTCTTCATCTTGGTTTCTTTACTATGCACATTTCCATTTTGTGTACAGTATGCATGTGTATATACTGTATACATACATACATACATACATACATATATTACACATGTGTATTTACTACAGAAACATATACAATTAGTACCTATGACTGTATATCTGTTTCCACTTGTCAGAAGATAGTTGTTTTGACATTAGGGATACTGCAGTACATTATTCTACTCAAAATAATTAATGTTAACATTGAGTAAAATTTTGTACAGGTAGGATTGCTTGTAAGAATGCAAGACTTTATTTTCTGTGGTTAGAAATGTCCAAGTTGTTATTACTATAAGGCAATTGCTATAATTTTCTGTAGCAATTTTATGGAGGAATTCTTAATATCATTCTTTCTGATTCTCTCCCGCCCTCTCTCCCTCCCTCCCCCCTCCCTCTCTCGCTCTCGCTCTCTCTTTCTCGGGGTTCAAAACCTTGTACCATATAGAACAATGAATCATTTGTTGCTAATCATAAGATTAAAATGATTGGTTAAGGCCTTAAACCTTTTATGCAATTGAAAGTTTACTGCCTAGTTAAACTACAAGAATGAGATTACATTCCTCTGCACATTTATTTAGCAGTAAATCTCACTGAGTTTCACAAAAGCTTATGACCAATTAAATGGTGGAATTCCAAGACACAGAATTTTGTACATTATCTGAAAAGGTCAAATGTTAAACACTGGGTAATTTTAGAATGTATAAATATTAAAAAATGAATATGTTTAGAAAAACAATGAATACTTTTTAAAAATAACCTTTACAAAGCTTTGCATTTTAAAGCCATTTATCCATTTTAAATTAAAAATAAATAAATAAATACCCACTAAGAATATCTATGTCATGAGGCTTAAGGATCTGGATATGAGATAGATTCAGTGCAATAGTTATGCTAATCTGTTGGTGACTTTTTAAAAACCTCACTTGCTGATTGTTTTTGTGACAGGTTTTTTTTTTTAAAAAAAATACCGCTTTACTTTTTTATACAGGTTTTAATTCTTATAGCTACCCAGAATTGTGAATGTATGTATGAATGAATGAATGAATGAATATATTTAATTGATCTGAATGGGTGACTTTCTCCTGTTGTTATACCTGTTCCTGGTGTTTCCTCCAGCTGTAAGAAAAAAGTCTTATCCATTTCCAGCTGTTTCCTCTCATTTCATCCATCATGAAATGGGCATAAGTCCAAATTTGTTCCCCGTTTAGTAGTTTTAGGGAAAAAAGAATTGCAAGATGCTGTGGATATCTAGATGGCTGATTCAAGACAAATATTGAGCATAGATGACTTCCACTCTAATTTAATGCATTTTGTTTTTCTTTGCTTGTTTTTGATTTCTTGGCATTAGAAATAATTACTGGATATCTTTTCTGAATTTTGTTATCATAGATTAATTGTGATTTTGAGTTTTGTTTTAGTTGTAGCCTTGCTAAGTTGTAAACTGTCTTTTTATTTCTTTATTTATCAAATTTATATGGCTGCCCAACTGACACAAAGTGACATTTTTCATGATGAACTTGATTTTTTCCCAAGCAAATTCTGATACGTTTTAAGATATTTGAATATTTTCCCTTTGTTTCTTCCCCATTTTGAATATTTTACCATACTTACTGAAGTGTGGATGATAATGAGTTCAATGTATTTTAAAGCGGAGGGCAAATGGGGATAAGGGCCTGCCTATTTTGGAAATGATTTAGACTTAAACCAAATATATGTGAAAAGATTTTAAAAATTTACCCTTCTTTTCAAACTCACACAGAGCTTCAGTTCTGCTACTGGAATTCATCGATGTTAAACATTAACTTATTTGCTTAATGGTTTTATACTTACAAATACAGGATTCCTAAAGACAAGGGACCTTAATTTTTTAAAAAAAGGGAAACAGTTTATGTCCTGCCAGGAGGAGTTTATCATTCTTACTACAGCTGTTTTGTCTGCTGTTCTTTGAAAGTAGCATGTGTCTATCACAGTCCCTTCTTCTGAATACTCCATGTTCAGATGCTTCTGTGTATTCTCTGGAGATGTACTGCTTGCTTTTCTGTTCAAGATGGTCTTTTATTGTACAGTTATTCTGTATCCTATTACCAGATGTCTGGCTTGTCATCAAATGTATATTTTCCACTGTAAGTCTATTGAAAATGTGTATACGTCCACATACACTGCCTAAAATTATAGAAGTAACATGTTTGGACTTTTTGATTTTACATATTTTACAAACAAAAAACCCGGTGGCTTCCCTTTTCAATCCAATTTTATCAGAAGTCAAGAGCTGCAAAGGTTTTATTTTATTTTACGTCTTCGCTGCAGTTTCTGTTAGTAGATCGTGTCCCCATTATACATGTGCTTGTCAGTTACCAACTCTGCAGGCAGAGGTGAATCTGGGCATGGAGTAGAACACAATTTTCTTTTGCTCAGACAGGACAAGATGACGGATAACACAATTCTGACCTCTAAAAGTCATGGGCAGCTTACAGGGAGGTAACATGAGCTTCTGGTGATCATATCATAATAACAAGCACTGGTTTTGCGCAAAGGCATTTAAGTGGTGGCAGTAAGGGAGGAGGAGGAGGAGAGGGGAATTGATGCTAAATTAAACCTGCTTTGAACTTTTTCAGACCTAGAAATGTATTATTCAGCAAGAATGTGGGTGATGTACTGAGAGCGTGGGAGTGTCATATCCTCATTAATCATCCAAGGACCAACAAGGAGCCAGGATAGGGATGGGGGTGAGGGAGAGGAAAGCAGAAATTATTTCAAAGCAGCATTTGTAAGCTAGGGAATTGTAGGAGGAAGAGAAGAACTATTAATGGATTTGTTTTTCGTCAATTATTCTGTGTCACAATAAACAAAATGTTTTTTAGCTTAATTGGTTACAGTTACAAGGTATAGCTCTTAATCAGAAATTAAGCGTGTTATTTCAAGGTCTGAAAAATATTCTGCTGGTCAAATTTTCAAAACTAAGGGGGCACTTTAGACTTATGATGAGAAATGGAATAAGAGTAAATTAGGCATGAAGGAAATCTGAAGGGCAGTAACAGTACACCCCTCTTGTTGCTTTAAATGGTATGGTATGGTCTCGGGTCATAATTTGGACAACAATCACTAATATGGAGGGTTTTAATAAGGATAAAGTCACAGAGTACAGGACTATTGAGGCTTTTCAATTTTGGAAATTCATTGACCTCTACAGATTGGAATCAGGCTGCCTCCAAATACCAGTGCAGAGGAATAATAGTCCAAAAGTCTTTTTCTCATACTTGGAAAAAATGGTGAACTAAGATTAAGGTCAAATTCAACAGGGTTTATAATAGGTCTAGGACTATCTCTACCTTTTCATTAGCATTATATCTCCTCACATATTCAACATACACATATCCACCTATAATCTATGGAGTTAATATATCTGAGCTATAATCTTTCTTCCACCTTTCTCATATTTTTTATTTTTTTACAAATTTATATACCGCCCTCTCCCACCCTCTATCTTTTTGCCAGCATCAGTTCTGCCATTGCTAAAATGCAGCTCTTAATATGGTTGCTTAGGTTCTGAAAATGTTAACTAGCTATTATAAAAAGACTCCAAGGATGATTATAGAAACCCCTCAGCACAGTGAAAACCTCTACGCTGTTCCCATGAGAGTTCTGTTTACATATAAAGAAAATGAAGATGGTGAAGATTTGAAGAAAATATTATACACTGAATTCATATTTCCAATTGGAATGTCTCTTGAAACCATGTTTGAATCAGGTATCTCTAAATCATTTGGAAGTCTGAATCACCTTCAGAAATGAACAGAATGAAAATACAAAATCTAACTGAATTACTAATTGAATCAAATCAATGATCTTGCCTAATTGTTCCTAAAATAAATCTTTCCTTATAAATATTATATAAGAAACGTTTTTCTGGATATGAAGGATTATCACCTTTGCTTTTTGAAGGAACCTTTTGAGAAGCAAATTCATTCCTCAGCTTTGTTCACTTCATATTGTCCAAGCCTATTTACATGAGCTTAATGATCCTGCTGCTAAATGATGTCTAGTCATCTGTAAGTGACCCCTGATTGTTTCAGCCCCCAAATCAACTTTAAGAATACATAGTAGTGCTGATTATAAATTGATTATTTCTAAATAAAGATGGTTTTTAATAAAAAGAAAACATCTAATGATGATTAAACAAAGAGGCTTTCCAATTTTATGCCAATACTTGTTGAGGGCATAATGCTTTCAAAACTACTGACAGTGGATATATGCATATGTATATGTGTGTGTATAGCAGTAGCAATAGCACTTAGATCATGCTTTACAGCTCTCTCTAAGCAGTTTACAGAGTCAGCATATTGCCCACAACAATCTGGGTCCTCATTTTACTGACCTTGGAAGGATGGAAATGCCAAATTGCTGGCAGCTGGCAGTCAGCAGAAGTAGCCTGCAGTACAGCATTCTAACCATTGTGCCACCACGACTTGGTGGTATACATGTATATGCACATGTGCATATATTCTTTGAAAATCATACATTGTCTTTTTACCAGGACATAAAACAGTGGGGTTTTAATACTAAATATGGGGAAAAGGAGGGTTGAAACAATGAATCTATGTAAGGAATGTTGGAAGCTTCTTGGCATAGTAGTTCTGTGTGGATGAAGCCTAGATGAAGTGCTTCCAACTGTTCTTATGTCATAAGACCACAGAATAATATAACAATTCTTAACCAGTCATTGAAAAATCTGCTTCTGTGAATTATATTTCACAGAGCATATAAAACATATGCTTTATCTTTTCCCATTATTTTAAGTTACTTTATTCTACATTCTTTAAACAAGCCAGATGTTCTATTTCCTACTATATCAGAAGAAATACCTTACTATTTCTTACTTCAAGCATATACACATATATACAGTACATACATATGTGCAGAACTACAGATCAATTCAACAAAACAATAATATATTTTTAATAAAGAAACAAGACAGATGAGGGTTGAGGGAAAATGAAAGGGCAATAGAAATGGAACTGGTGGCAGCAGAAATAGCAAAAAAAATTAGCACAAGTGGCATTTCTGTATCTTGCTAAAATGTTTACTAAGGTTGGAAAAATGGATGCAGAAATATGTGCAAATGCTGCTGGTGTTAAGTCAGTAGACAGTATGTAATCAGTTATCAGAAATGAACTTGTGTTGAATGAAATAGAGATGGATGTGTATGAGAGTGTCTTCCTGTCTTATATAAAAGTGAGAATGGAATAATCAGGAGACACATGAAAGTTGAATACAGTGAGAATAGGGTACTTTAAAAATATGTGTGGTAAAAAAGAGAAAAAGAGTAGCTAAATGCTACTTGGAGTCCAGTCTTGGGTTAATCATAATTCCAAGAAATAGAATCGGAAGAAAAGCCAAGGATCAAGGAACACAAAATCCAAAAAAAGAACCTGTCACTACATTGTCAGACTAGTGTGGCATCTGCAGAGGTTGCATGAAGATGTCGTATTTGTGAAGACAGCCTTATTTATGAGTAATTATTTACTCACAATTATTTACTCACATAGGCACTTTTCCCACCAAATAATCTATTGCAGCTCTGATGCATATGTTCAGTCTCACTTAGCTTAGAGCAGGGGTGTCAAACTCGATTTCATTGAGGGCCACAACAGAGTTGTATTTGATCTCGGGGGGGAGGGCTGGGGGGGGCATGGCCAGCTTGATGTCACTCATGTTGGGGGAGCCTGTGGTGGCCTGAGCGCTCTGTCAGCGAAAATGAAGTTCCATTTTCCTTGGAAGAGGCACCACGGGTTGGTCCTTTGCTTTTTCCAGGGCAGCCTCATGGGCCAGATCTAAACACTTGAGTTTGACACCCCTGGTTTAGAGCTTAGTTTCTTATAGTTTAAGATCCTCCTCTGACAAGATCCTCCTCTTAAACCTCTCAAAAGTTTAGGATCTGTCTGATTAAATTCAGAGTTTCTACTTACGGTCTCTGGCTTCAGAGAATTCCAGCTCTTCCTGCAAAGAGAAATCTTCCAAAGAAGAGTAATGGAAATCACAGCAATGCTGAGAAGAGGACAGAGCTCTGATATTCTGTGCCTGCAGAATATAACTATTGCCACAGTCACTTCTTCCTTTCACTATGGCTTTTTCAGTAGATGAAAAGTGTTTCTATAATTTAGTGAGCTCTGATGATCTCGAGTCCTCTTCAGTTGTCATTGAAAAATGAACCTGATTAGCGGGAAAGCATGGCCGCACCACTGATGCCACAAGAGAGGAATGTCATGTTGACACAAACCCACCTGAGTCTCCACTGCTTGTCAAATTAGGAAACACATGCAAAGCATTAGAATCTCCACTCTCTATTCCCAAAGAGTGATCAGTAATCATTACCCTTTGCAGTTGGGAGGTGGACAAAGATAACTCAAGAACTCTCCAGTTAATTATTTTTCTTCAGTTCTCTGTAACAATACTGATGTTTTAATAGCAGGCAACCTTTTTTTTGTGTGTGTAGAGAAGCCATAGAGGTTTGAAATTGGCAAGAACAAAACACCATTTATCTCTTTGGACAATAAGTAATTGTGCCGCAAGCACTGAAATGAAGTAAAAATGGTTTGTTGGCAAGCTTAAGAATATCAGTTTTACTACTTCAGTCTCCCACACTAAATGAATCCAAGAGCAGAAACCACAGGCTTGGAGTGGGAGTTCCAGGGTTTTGATGTTGTCATTGTTGTCTGCCACAAAGATTCATAATTTGAAATTAAATGCACTTACCAAATAATATCTCTTCAAACTGTTTAAACATGGTCTTTTTTCATATTTTATTTTAACTTGTTACAGCAATAGTGATATTATGTGTATTATACAATACATGTTAAAAACATCATCATCATCATAATATTGTATGATGATAGTTTCTTCAGTATTCATTATGATAGTAAGAATTGATAGTTGAATTAGTATAAGGGCAAATGTGTTATCAGTGAAAAGAAGCTTACAGGGGTAACTCACTATTGACTGATATGGTCACTATTCTCTATAACAAATTGCAGTTGGGGATATATTGTGCATTTTGTTATTATATCATTGGTCAACTCTAATGAATCTAAGATCAGCATTGGCAAGGTCCAGAAATAGATACTTTTTACCGGAGTGTTGTGTATGTATGTGTGTGTTTCTGTTTGTCTATATTAACAGAGAGAAAATAATATGTATGTTTCATTAGAAATATAACACAGTAGGAAGGAATAAAAGGCCCTTTTTATGAACTCTAGACAGACAGAGTATTTTGTATTATATAAGGAAAGCAATGTAGGAAATCAGTACGTCTTTCAAGATAATTTAAGATGAGGAAATGACTAGTTAGAACTTTAAAAGGCCATATAGGGAACAAAGAGTCAATTTGGTCTAAGGGTTAAAGCACTAGGCTAGAAACTAAGAAACTCTGAATTCTAGTCCTGCCTTAGACATAAAAGCCAGCTAGGTGACTTTGGAATAGTCACTTTCTCTCACTCCGATATACCTCACAGGGCTGTTGTGGGGAAAATATAAGGAAGAATGAGCATTAGGTATGTTCACCACCTTGAATTATTTATAAAAATAATAAAATCTGGATTTTAAAAAGTAAATAAATCAATGTGCCTTTGTGTATGCAAAACATATACAATTTAACAATACAAAGCAAACAAAGTTTAAGCCACATGAGATGCACACACTACACTGTGTAAGTTTGTTAAGTTCTGTGACCACCTACTCCTGAGGAACAGATCCAGTGATTATTACTGAATCTACTTTTTCCTTTAGCCTACTCTACTCACTGGGCCCCAAAATGCTACTTCACAACATTAAAAATAAATCTTTTAAAATGGCTGTATAGGCTATAGATCCACATAATGAACTATATAACTTCACAGTCAAGTACAGTGTTTTTCAAACTTGACGACTTTAAAAAGTGTGTACTTTAACTCCCATACAAGTTGGGTAATTCCAGGAGTTTAAATCCACACACCCTATAGTTGCCAAATTGGAAAAGCACTGCTCTGCAGATTTGAAAATTATTCTAAGGATATTATGCTTGCTTTAAAAATACTGGGGTACAGTATTAGCGTTTCAAATGAAGAAAATGCAACCACCACCTATGATTTATCATAATGCAGCAGCTGACAAGGCATTTCTCTCCCCCTACCATTAAAAAATATGGCATGAATGTTAACAGCTTTTAACAATAAATTTGACTGGGCTGCATGTTTTAGCCTTCCCCATTTGGCTTTTCATCAGTGGTATGCAATGAACAAAAACATACTTTACTTTATATAGTGGTGAGATAATTACGCAGTCTCAATTAGATCTTCTATCACTAAACTATAAGCAGCTAGTGGTGCAGAACTCTTATCACCTACTTCATAACAGCAGAACCTTTTCTGTGATTTTAATTTCCACAGGGGGATTGTACCCTCATCTATTCAAAGAACTCATTTTCCTGAGAGATGCATTGAGGGAATGATCCATTTAGTATTTCTGTATCTATCTCCCCTAAACATTTTTGGTTGCACATTGCAAAAGAAGTTACAAATTATAACCCTGTCCAACCACTGCTGTCATCATCACTCACATGTGTCTGTGTTTCTGCCTGTCCTATCTCTGAGGTTTTGAGCATAAGCCAAGTCTATAAGTAAGCTTTTGCCCAAGAATTAGTCATACCCTACCATTCAGCTGGTATGAACTGATTTGTATATAGCCAACACATTTATTGACCCATCTGGGTCAGTATGTAATCTCACTGACAGTTATCCAGGAAGCCCATATTCATCTCAAGTTATTGCTCATGAAAAGATTGTTGCAAATTATCCACACATCTTTTTACACCTACAAGGAGACATTCCAATTCATTCAGAGAAGATTTTTAGATTGAATCAAAATTACTTTTCTTCCATCTGTGAAGAAATGACCTCTGTTCATAATATGATTTAGTCTGCTGTTCAATTATTATCAAATTAGTTCTGCTTTTATATTTTTAATGCTCTTTTAATAATATTATATCATGATCTTAAGTAATGATTGTTTTCTGTTTTTACTGCTTTATTGGAGTGTTGTAATGCCACCCAGTATCACCTGTCATGAGATTGGAGGCCATATAAATTTGATCAATCAATCAAAAAAAATATCATAGTTTAGCATTCATTGAACAAGCTTCTAATTCATATGTCCAGTGTTTTGTTTTCTCAAGGAGAGAAGATTGGATGCCCTTATTTCTGCTTTCAAGTAATCTTGTTATTACTAACTGTGCAACTACAGGCTAACTGTATTTAGCCTTTATTATAATTTACCAAAACAAGCCAACTTTTTCAAGTGTTGGATTTTTTTTTCTGTGGATGAGTTACTGTAACTCTAATTCCAGACTGACATGTCATCATGAGAATGAGCCATTACAACCATAGAGAAAGAGAAGAGGTAACCCATAAGTCTGGAACGGATTCATTTCATGCTAAATTCTTTTGAGAAAACATGTGCTCAAGGTACTCAGATAAAGCTATAGTTGTCAGCCATCCCAACTTGGTCAGTTAGGGAAGAAAGACTCTCAAATTCATTGTTAGTGAAAGTACACTTTACTAAAGCCAAGTGGTTACAGAAGAAGCAAAGCCATATCTGGGATTTTCACACCAAAAGCTTATGGTTAACTTTTTCCTTGTTCCCAACTTCCCCCTGATCATCTGTGAGTGTCCAGTTAGGTGCTAACAAAATGTTTGGGTAACAGACCCTGTCTTCATGGGCTGGATGGTTCTGCATTCCATAGTGTGACCTTGGAATGACCAGCGGCTCTCACAGGATGGCATGATGCATAGTTTTGATTCCTCTCATGCTACCCCCCACACCTTATAGCAATAGCAAGAGCACTTACCATTTCATAGTGCTTAACATCCCTCTCTATGTGGTTTACAGAGTCAGCATATTGCCCCCAAGAATCTGGGTCCTCATTTTACCAGTCTTGGAAGGATGGAAGCTGAGTCAACCTGGAGCCAGTGAGAATCGAACTGCTGGCAGTCTAGCAGTCAGCAGAATTACCCTGCAATACTGCATTATAACCACTGTGCCACTGTGGCTCTTATCCAACCCCACAGTCTCCCCCCACCTCCCGCTGAGTATGGCAGGCTGACAGCAAGCAATGCATGATGTAGCAGGATGGCAGTCCTGACAATAGTTACCAGGTAGTTAAACTAAAGAGCCTCTTGATGCGGGTGAAGGAGGAGAGTGCAAAAGTTGGCTTGAAACTCAACATTAAGAAAACTGAGATCATGGCATCTGGCCCTCTCAATTCAAGAAAAGGTTGAGAATCACTGAGCTAGGCAACCTGTGACTCCTTCAAATATTGCTACAGAACAATTCTCAGCATTCTTCACTTTTGAGCTGGTTATCTTGAAATATTGGGCATTGCCTATTCCTGGTTTAATAAATAAAAAACATGAGCATAGCCATCCTAGAGAGCCAGTCTGATATAGTGGTTAAGCCATCGGTCTAGAGACTATGGGAAACTGGGACTTCTAGTCCCACCTTAGGCACAAAGACATCTGGGTCTATATATAAGCTTTGGGGGTGGGAGGGGAGCAAAAGACAGTATGGCAAGTTTTTATTCCTCTGGTTAGATTATGTCCTTCTAAAATGCCATGTGTTCAAATGTTAATTTGACTCCCAGAGTTTTGCATCATTCCGAAAATCAGATTTTAAAAAGACAACATCTGCCTTCTTCCCTTTCCTTTACATAAACATTGTCATATTCGATTTCCGCTAATCTATGCATCTTGATTACAACTTCCTTAATAAATGCAAATATACATCTTTTAATACATAGATATTCCAAATAAGCACACTTTTGTTTACAGCTTCCCAAATGCATGGATTTTATGCATCACGCTTTCAGTTGTATGCATTTTATTCATATTTTGAGACACATTTTGAAATTAATATCGGTAGACAGTCTATATCAAATATTCGGTTGTATCATAAGAAGCTCTTCTTGGTAGATTCAGAGAACCTTCATTTCTTAGCGTATCTCTTAGCACTCAAACTTCTTTCATGTAGATTCAAATTTTCAGTTAATAAAAACAGTCTAGGTTAGTTTCTCTGTTCTCCCTCTGATTGAGATTGTTTGAGATTTTATTTTTTCTAAAATGTGGGCTAAATCATTGTAGGATTGTTCTTTCATTCAAATAGTTCCAGAAAACTGTAACCTGAAAATATCACAGCACATATGAAACTTAATTTGTATGTCTGCAACTTCCTCCCACATTCATCTTAAAACAGTGACTAAATGGCGTTAACATCAATCACTCTTTCTCATCTCCCTCCTGTCTCTCCTTATTACTTTGTTTACCATCTTTCCTGATGAAGAGCTCTGGAGAATTAAAGCTTCAATCAGCACAACCCACACTACACCTTTCCAAATTCTATTGTGCAGCCTTGAGGGCTACTGGCTCAATAGAATAAGGAATGGAAAAGAACTGAACATGAACTTGTATGATCTATTAAATATATAGTGTCAAACTGCCTTTGTTTCTTTTATTATTTGTTTGTTTCTTTGTTGTATCGATTTTTTAGCTGACCATGTCACAAATTGTAGTGAACATCACATTAAAAAACTCAACACACTAGGGAAGAAACCATAGATAATAACAACAATAAAATAATTCTGGTGCTCAAGGACATTTTAACCCAATTCATAAAACAGAAACATCTCAAGAAAAAAAAAATCACACCAATGGACTCACACAATCTCCTGATCTTCAAGGATTTACTAAATGCTGGTAAAGTCAGAATCAGGGGGAAGAGGTATGGATTGGGCCCCTTGCCTGCCAATGATGAGGGGGGCCAGTATTGTGGGGAGGGATTCTCTGGGGATATAGAGAGCCAGAGAATTTCAGAGATGACTGGGAGAGTTAGGTATGGCGGGAGCTGAGGGGCGGGCCGCTTTCGGGGAACTAGGATTCACTGTCTCAAAGTGATTATGTGTTCTGGCCCCTCTGGTTTTGTTTCACCTGGTTCACCTCGTATACCTGGTGGCTCAGGAAGTCAGGGCCCTGGACTCAGGCTGCTGCTGCTCAATGCCAGGTCAGTTTCCAACAAGGCCCTCCTGATCCGGGACTTGATCCTGGAGGAGAGAGCCGACCTGGCATGTGTAACTGAAACCTGGCTGGGCCAGGAGGGGGGTGTTCGCCTCATGGAAATGTGCCTGGACGGGTTTCAGGTACTGCAAGGGATGGCAGTTATTGTCCGTCAAAGCCTTCATCCTCGCAGGATCGCTGCCCCGGAGATTGCCGGGTGTGAGTCTCTCCTCTTGAAGTTAGACTCAGGGGTTCAGTCGGGCTTGCTCATGTACCTGCCTCCCAGCTGCATGGCAACAGCCCTGCCTGTGCTGCTAGAGGCAGTAGCCGGGTTGGCGGTGGAGCTCCCTAGGCTTATGGTCCTTGGGGACTTCAACCTGCCATCCCTTGGCGAGACCTCAGATGCGGCCCAGGTGCTCATGGCTTCCATGACAACCATGGACCTGACCCAAGTAGTTCAGGGTCTGACTCATAGAGGTGGATACACACTCGACCTGGTGTTTCTCTCGGGGCAGTGGAGATGTGATCTGGAATTAAGGGGTATAGTCACTCTTCCCTTGTCGTGGACAGATCACTTCCTGCTGAGGTTGGGCTTTGGG